>JALLAY010000071.1:0-29217 GCA_036939635.1 Cyclotella baltica | reverse complement strand
CCGCGATTTGAGATGGAATCTGGCGCGTGTCGCGAGAAACATGTCAACTGACAACACGTGGTTCAAGTTCCACAATTTAAGACAACGATGATGTCATAAAACAAGAATTTGACATCATATGACGTCATTTTTCCTTAAGTTAGTTTTTTTATCATGCAATGGATAATCATGTTTCGAGTCTGGTGACCTCGTTACCTCCCCAACATAGGGTTTGAAATGGATCTTACGTCACTCACTTGCTAATTCGGGGGGTTTGGGACATTTTTGAATCCTTATGCAAAACCAGGAATTAAATTCTCCATGGGGATGAAAATCTTACAGATGAAAGGAGATTAAACATGATCACGGAATGGCTTTTAGATAAGAAACAAAAGATTTGTACAGACCATTCCATCATCGATCATCTAACAAGTGAGGTGATCAAATGGCCAAAGGGCCAAAAATATTCAGTACTGTGGACACTTGAGCAGCTCATCAAAATAAATACAACAGAGAAGAAGAGAGAGGAAGAGCTGCTTCAGCCAATCACCAACTTTCCTGCCCAGTGAGAGATGACACACAAAGCAACTAACACTGGTTTTTTGCTGGGGTGAATAAATATTTGTCCTTGTCGTCCAATCTGCATTGTTTTTTAATATTTCCAGGATTTTGTGGGAAAATTGTCGGGTGTTGTGGAAAAATTGTGGGAGTGTGTGGGATCCGCATACAAGAACCGTGTTGAATGTTAGCAGGCAACAGCAAACCCAAAACAAAGCAACTGCACCATTGGGCTCATCGCTGGTGACGGTGACGGTAAACCTTTACTCTCCCTCCATTTACAGTCGTATTGTGCCTTCTGGCTTTAATTCAAATTTGTGTTTGATTTTTTATTACGTTAGATCTTTGATGTTTCTCTGCGATTGGATCACAATCACAGACAGACATCAAAGATCTAATGCTAATGTAATCAAATGAACCAATTAACCATAAATGGCAAGTCGGCGACAGATGCCAGTGTCAGATGCCAAAGTTCATACCTCAAGCGCACAGTTCGGAGAATGTGGCGGAACATTCTATTTTATTTTTCAGTCTGGTGTGACGCAACGGTGCTAAGTCAGGCCCTGTGGACAATTGTTGTGTCGTGTTGCATGTTGTTAAGTCTTGTTGTCATTCGTGTTAGTCTGACGATAGTGCTTATAATCTAAGAAATTAGAGTACCCCAAAGAGTGATATACAAAGATTTTTAGCTATTTAACTGATTCGACGGAGTAGACGTCGAGAGCCTTCAAACAGCAGAGTCAAAATGCATATAACGTGAATTTGAGAGGTGGCTGTTGTGGAATTCAATTGGCAACTAACAGCTGTGGTCCCATTAGAATGAACAAAGTTGACAATCAAACAGAGAAATTTGAGGGTTGTGTGTTGTATGCCATTAGAAAGATGAATGGGCGGAGCGAAGGGCAGAGGACCTTGAGCCTTGAGTCAATCCATATAATTCAAATCGGGATCAACAATCAACCAGAAAAAGAATAAAGCAATCACAGATGAATTCAGATGTGAATGCACACCTGTATCCACACTTTATGTTGGCACTTTTGGCACTGTCTTGGTCTTCAAAATGCTTCAAACTACATAATACAGTAGAAAAAACTTCATATTATTTAGTTTCATCTTCATCAGAACCTATTCTGTTCAGTAGTTTGGCTGTCTCCAACCCCCCAGAGGTGGTGAACCTCACCTGGTTGTGAGCCTTGGTGCTCCAGCACACATGGAAATAAGCTTATCCTCAATGGCCCGAATGCCACCATAGGGCCACATTTCTGTTATCTGTGGTGGTAGACACTTAAATTTCAGCGGACAAGTTTCTTGTCTGGCCTTGAATGACGACATTCAGAAACCAAAACTAACCAGAGAGCTCTGTGAAGTTAATAATAAATTTATTTAACTAGGTAGCAGTCTATTGTTTCTTGTTATTACTAATAAATTTATTCAGGAGTGGGATGAGTGTGATGCCTATAGTTGATAGAATACAAATTCGGTTCATATTTTGTTTATCAAGTAGTAATGATTTAAGCGTAACATAAAAAAATATCTTGGTGAAATTTTTTGATCATCTCATGCTTGCAATCCGGAGTTGCATGCCAGATCCAGATCACAAAGTGCATGCACAAAAAGAAGTGTCAGTGATCAACACAAAGCTTAACAAAAAAAGAGGGCAACAACATAAAACTAAACACAAAAGAACTGTCAACACTACACAAAACATTACACAAAATGTAGCATTGGTTTTATGTCAAAAGAATCGGGTGCACACAAAACTAAACACAACATTAGTCTACACAAAATGAACAGTCCTCCCAGCTCTGCACAAATTGATATATATATATGTGTGTCAATGTTCATCTTAGCTGGTCTTAAATAAACAAGTGGGAAACTCCGTTTCCCAACAGATAGAGGGTGGCTAATTTTTAGGTTAATTAATACGTACGACTGCTTTAAATGGGGTACTTTACAATCAGGCCCATGGCACATTTACAGTCATTAGTGAATAAACATTCATAAATGCGTGAATGAAATGAGAAGGACATTGGTACAGACAATAAGGCGGTCGTGAATTTACGAATCACTGCCAAATGATTCGACCAATCAATCAAACGTATCCAACAACCAGTGCAAATGAACAACGAGCGAGCCGAAGATTTGCAATTGCTACGCCTACCCTCGCTCCCTCAATGAATCAAATCAGCATCTTCCAACTACATTTAAACGCCGTGATCGTTGAGTGGAACACCTGGGAGGAACACGGTTTCATGTGTATTGGCATATTTTTCACACATGATTACTCCTGCATGACTGAAAATTATTTACGTATGATACTTATATATAAGGTAGATATAAATTACCTATAAGAAAAATTATTTATCATTAGTATTCATAGACAGAATGCAAGTATTAAAGGTAAGATTACAATCGATTACAAGCGATTACAAGGCGATTACAAGCGATTGCAAGCGATTACAAGCGATTGCAATCGATTACAAGCGATTACAACAGACCGATTACAACCGCCGATTAAACCCACACCACGATACGAGCGTCTTATCTTCATCCCCGGCCGTCGTCTTCCATTCGATTACATAGCTCATTGCCGAGCTCGTACCTGGCAAAATAGCCTACTCGACTGCGGTGCTTCCAAAATCAACACTCGCACCGTGTTCAACGCCCTGCGTTTCGAGGGGGGGAAGGCCGTTTCTCGTGTTTTTCTTTCAAATCTTCTGAACAAACAGCAAACTTCACCAGCAACAAATCAAGCCGGAACACAAGTAATTGTACCTCCTCGCCTTCTTAAACGGAAGATTGCCTCAATGCCAACGCAGCACTACTAATTTGCACCGTGGTCCTATCACATTTGGTAGTAGCATGGTTCGACGCTCATTAACGTGCCAATCGAATGAATTCAGAAATTGATCATTTAAAGCTGGAAATGAATGATTTGTGATTTACAATTTAGTCCGCGGGGGATGCCTCCAAGCGAGGGTTGGAGGGGTTGGATCGAGATATTTCTACCAGTGTTATTTCTCCAATTTCATTCACGTTGGATATTGGATTGGAACGTACTATATTATCTCCGGGGATAGTACACCGAGGACGTGTGTTACTGGTGTTTTACCGGCAATTATTTTGAGACTGGCACCTTCGCATGTGACAAAGGTCCTTCGAGTTGCTGGTATTTGGTCATCCAATCTACTACATAAATTGCGGGGTGATTCACGAGCTGTAACGAACAAGTTATCAACAAGTCTCGGGGATGTACAGAAGAGTCTGATATAAATTATGTCAAGCGGCTCAGGTATTTCACTTTTGGATGCAGATCGTAGTCGAAAAATGATCGATTAGAGTCACTGTTGTCGGAGAAAAAAGGTGGAGAGAGTTTGGTGGCTTCAGAGTTTATGCATTTGTCTTTGTCTCTGTTGAGGCTGTTTATGTGAGTGTTGTTGTTTTAATCTTTACTGCGTCTTTTCATTGTTTGTGCTTGATACTGACAAGTGCATGTGGTCATTGCATGTGCCAGTATTATATACACCTCAAGCGGTGATGGGCTCGAAGCACATCTTGTATCTGTCAAAGCTTCTTCGTCTCTATCCGGGAGGTCATTGTTTGCTGCAAAGGAACAGCTGTTAGACTTTAAACAAAGTGATTACTTGACGTACGAGATCATTTCTTCGACTTGACAAACGGATCCCAAAGCCAGTGCTACAATGAAAGCTAGTGATGGCATAGACATTCCGCCGGAGGAAGCGGGGAGTTCTGTCTTTATTTTTGCTCAAATGGACACATTTGAGATATCATTGAACAGCACCAAGGTGAGAGGGTGCTGTTTGTTATATCGAATAATTCCTCCTTCGACATATCATTCAATCCTACCCAACATCTTCATCTGCTAGGACGGCCTTCCACTTTTCACCTTGACAATGTGTGATTCCAAAATAAATCGCCACGAAGCTAATGAGTTTAATTCAGAAATGGATCTCGTTGTGGGAGATCTCCGCATTGAAACTCCTGCCCTGGGAAGAACACTTGATTCATATCGAACAATCCTTGGTTTGGCACCCAGTGTGAGCACTAGCCTTTTGTCTCTGAAGTATGCAAAAGGAAGCAATGCAGTGAGCTCATGTGATGTTGGTGGAGCAGATAAACTTGAATGTGAAGCGTGTGCAGTCATTTCTCTGTCTCCTATGCGGTATGTATTGATGCTAGCTACTTTAGCTATTTTTGGTATGTGTGGCAGTTGAACACTCATTATATATCGTCCACTACCTGTCAGCTTTGTACATTTGCATTCCCAAGTATTCACTCTAATTGATTATGTTTCTGATGGAGTGTTTGGTGCAATGGCTGCCGCTGCGATGGAAGTGACCGCCGCCGCTGCAATGGAAGTAACAAAGAGTGCACAAAACGGAGAGCGTCTATTCTTCATTGTAGCTTCTGGGTTTGACTTTGTGCTGCCCCGGGCTGCATATTCTGCAAACTATTTTGTCTTTCACACGGGAGAGCTGGAAGCGCACTATAGAACACTTGAAAATGAGACAGGGTCTACTGCTCAAGTTTCCTTGAGAGACTTATCTTTGAGTTGCGACCAACAGATGCCAATGGTGTCAAATCCTGTCAATCTTCGTGTCTCAGTCTCAATGAAACCGCCACTCTATCAAGGCACCGAAGACGAAAGGGCAACCAAGATTGACATGTCAACCAACCGTATCAGGATTTTATTGGCCCAGTGTCATTATGCACAGATTGTGAGTTCTATTTTGTTTGCCAATAATGATCAACAAACCTATCTCTCACCATCCTTTCCTTCCTTTAACTATAGATGCACATTTTAGATTTCAACATAGGAGAGACCAATAATTTTCTTCGCTCAGACCTTTCCATTACCCGCAGTCTCTCGACAGCCTCTAATCAAGACGAAAAAACCAAGTCTCTCACCGAAACCACTGTTGACTCCATCCTAAAAAATCTAAGTCATGCTGGAGTTCAGAGCATTGTTGTTGTGAAACGAATGTACATTAATTTTAACATTCAGGTGAGCTCTGCTCTATTGGCAATATGCTACATTTCAAAGATATACACTCTAGTTTGCTTATTCTACATCAACAGGAGCTGTCTCTTGAACTTTGTGGGATTGACACTGAAGATCCTATCGTGTCTATTGCCGCCGTTAATGCCCGACTTGTGATGAAACTTTTACCTGATGAGAAGCAGACCAGAGCTTACATGACACTGCATGATTTAGTTTGTGATGATAGACGTGTGGGGGCACATGATAGGACATTTCGGCGCATGGTTGGTCGCGCCGGAGTAAATCGATGCCATCCTGCCATGTCTCCTGGTGCGGGACCTGATGACGAAGATGTATTCCAAGTGAATTATACAAAACATACCGAAGACCAGTCCAGATTGATTGAAGTGAAACTTGGTTCTTCACAAGTGGTTGTCCTCCCCGATGTAATCACTGATATGTTGAACTTCATTAATGTCCCCACCCTAAGTCCAAGCAGGACATTGAGCAAAAGCACATCGTCAAAACTATCGACTGATCAGAATGAAGGAGAAATGCAAGTGCTTGTTGCGGATGACGACCCCGAGGCTGTTGAGGCATGTTTTGGTGAAAGAGCTTCAGTGTCCTTGCAAACTACAAACTACCGCATAGATTCTTCAAACATGCGTTTAGTACTCGTGGACCTCGGGAGCATTGACTCGTCTGGCTCATTCGTCACCTCTAAGCCAACTTCAACCCTGACTGAGACAATCGGTGAGTACTCGCGTACCAAATCTTCCTACTTATGCTTATATATATCAATTCACAAACTTAAAAAATATGAATATCCTCACACCCACAGTCCTACAAGGAAAGATGCAAGCTAGCTTTGACATGACAAAAGACAACCTTAGTGGAACAACTGTTGAGAAGGATTACAAAGTTGATGCCCAACGAGTTGAAATATACACTGCTCAAGGTGCAGATTTGCTTCACCCAATTCAGCTCCTGGAGCCAGCCAAATTCTCCATTTTTTATTACCAGAATGTAGGCTATAACTCATCACAGCATGTGACAGATTTTAAGTTTGTTACTTTGACTCCTATTGATGTCACTGTTTCAATGCAAAACATTGCGCTTGGCAATGCTCTTGCAAATAGTATATCTGAGTCATTTGGATCCTCAGATGAAGATGAAAACGACACCGACTTTCATTCACTGTCACCTACAGATGCGAAGCGTGTTTCTCGTCTGGATTCTGCATTAGCCAAGGATTCAGATTTATCCAGCCACGCTGGTACTGAATTCAAAACTGATATATCTGTGCAATCAGGAAAAGAGATTATCAAGAAAAAAAGGGTGGTCAAGATGAAAATGACATCTCCTGAGGCTACTTTTACTGTGACTAATGACTTTCAAGGCCTCGATGAAGCATTGTTTAAAGTAGTTGTAATGAACTTTGTGCTTGGATCTGAGATTGACTATCCAACCGGCTCTCCTCTTGAGAAACCTCTCTTTGGTTTCAACACCAATACAAGGTAAGCAATAATTTTCTATCAGCACCGTGATTCACTTGTCGTGTCTAAACAACTTGTTTTCTTCATTTGTTAAAGCATCCTTGCCGATTACTTTGACGCAGCAAGCAATAGATGGGAAACACTACTGACGGACCCATGGGAGATTACTTTCAATGGATCGAGGTCACCTCAGACTCGGTTTGATACTGATAGGATGTCCACTACGTTTGATATTGAATCAAACCCCTGCAATGTATCATTTTCAGAGCATTTCTTGGTAAACGTTGGTGCAGCAAGTAGGATGTGGTCTGTCTATTCGGGTGCTATTAACAAAGCAACAGCACTGGTCGAGAAGGAGGGCAAAGTAACCGATGCGGCTTTACGAAAGTCGTCAAAATCTATGGCTGCCCACGCTGCGAGATCTCTCATCACTACCTTGCCCTATGCAATTGAGAATCATTCTGGCATCAATGCACACTATTCAATATACGAAGATCAAGTGAGGATCCCTCTGCCAACAAGTTCAACACAGTTCTTCCAGTTCGAGTTGTTCCCGGGCAAAGGTTCCGGTGGGTTGCGAAGGTATGGCCAAGATATCAAACACTCTAAATCCCTAGTGTTATATGTGGGAAGTACTGAAATAGGTGAGGTTGTTTTTTTTCATTTGACTTAATTCATCACCAATTAGTTATCAGAGCATCTAAATGATGTGAATTCTTTCTCTAGCAATCCATGACATGGATAGAGAAGTGAACAAGTCAAGATCTGCCCATTATATCTCCGAATACAAGACTCATGTGTTTACCAAAGTTGTAAAGAGAGGGAATTCTACAGTAAGATTTCGATTATTCTAATCCACTATGTACTTCTTGAATTTTGTTACTAACACGGCAATATGACCAATTTACTTAGGTTCTTCACATTAGCAGCCACGTCGAAGTTTTCAACTTGACATCATTGCAGTTTCGCATGTCTCTCATTGGCGATGATGCCGTGCATGATTTGGGCATAATTGATATGACACGAGATCACAAAAACGCTGGCAGTTTCAAAAGTCAATCCTTATTACGTGAAAATGAGGAGCTCATGACACATTCTGTGTTTGGTCTTCCTGCGCAATTCTTACGAAGTTTCACTGTTGACAATTCAGAGACTTTATGTGTCCAAGTATCACCTGTATTAGAGGGAGATGATGGGACTGACCTTGTTGGGCTGTTTAACATTTTTCAGTATGAACAATTAGTTGAAATGGCCACATCAGATTCTGATCAAAGGATTATTGAAGTATCTTGCCACCCTGTATCACAAAGGTCATCTTCTCCACATTCCTCTCTGGCTGTCAATGTTCGTTGTAAAGTGTCGTTAGTAGATGATGCCCATCCATTTGTTCAGCTGTCAATTATTCCTAGATTGATTCTGACAAACAGACTCCCAATTGATATTATGCTACGCACACCGATGCCTCACACATTCAACAAAAAAGAGTCTTCTCAAGCTAACTCTGAAGATTATCGGATTATTGATAAGAATTTTACTATTCATGGTTAGTGCCTCATGAATACTTAGGTATTGTTTTATTTAACATTTTCTTACTCTTTGACTTGATCTTGTCTTGACAGAGATGAAACCCCTGGGATCTGTTGAGATTTTCACTCCAGGGCCCAGTATAGCCATTTCAATAAGTTGCGCAGACTTGCCCATTGCTGGAACTGCGACTGATTGGATGGACGGTGGATGGCTCGATGTTCCTCTCGGATCAATAAAAAGACTCCCAGATCCAGTGAAACTTACTTTTCCTTTTAAAGCGGAGTCCCTTGTCAAATACAGGTCAAGGCAGGTTGAGTCCTTTGGCAAAGGAAGTGAATTCTTTGTTGTCGGTATGTGCTCAATTGCTTCATATTCATCTTCACATGTGTTGACTTGCTTACAATGTGTCCCTATTTTGTCATGACTTAGAGGCAGATGATGTGACCCCAGATCTGGCCGGCGAAAGAAATAGTGCAAAATCAAAGGATTCAATCAGAACTGTGGTGGTTATGGTTTGCAACTATGCTGTTGATCATACAGGAAATCTCCTATTTGAAGAAGTATCTGGCATAAATGAAACTGCAAGGAGACAATCAATCTCAGTTCGCAGTTTGTCTCCTCCATTTAGTGCGTTTTCATCAGCAAAACTTAGACGCAGGGTGTCTCTACTACCTGTTAGTTCAAAGTACATTCGACTTGTGGAATTGACAATGGATGGAGAGGATGGCATGAAAAGAAGCATGCCATTTAAAGTGGATGATGTGTCCATGACTGAAGGAATCGACTCCATGCCAATTTTGTGGGCGAACAACACTCCATCGGGGTACTTTGCTTATAGAAACTTAACAGCTGAAGGTGCAGAAATCCATGTTGTTCCAGAGTTTGTCGTGTTTAATGGATCCCATCACCAGATCTGGGTGAAGCAACTAAGTCGTTCTCCCTTCCTGTTGGACTCGCACAAAATATTTCCTATATCTAGAGATAGAAATAATTCAATTGTTGTTCAGTTTGAAGTCCCGGCAATTAATGGTCTGACTGGACCCGTGCAAATAGATCAAGTAGGATTGAGGGTTGTTCTTGCAAAGTCCAAAAAATCAGGTGAGGCCCTTGGAAGTTTGGCGGTACAGACAGTAACAGGAGCAAAGGATTCTCGATTAGTCATCAAGATAGGTGCACTCAACGTAAAAGACACTCAGATATCTCGAACATCTGGTGGGTTGTTTGAACATGATTTTCTGCGATTTCGTGTTAGGTGGTCTGAAATGAAAGTCACCCTCAAAGATACAGAGGAGGAGAATAAGAGATACGAAGAAAACAGAGCTGCAATTAGAAAATATCTTGAACATCACAATGTCAACTCTGTTGAGGTTGAAAAGAGGCTTGCAGAGGCACGCAAGGAATACAATCAGAGTCTGAACCAGACAGCATTTCCTGATGTAGCACAAATAATTCTTCACAGATTTACTGTGGACTTTCAGCGAATTTTCAAGGAAGACGAGCAACAGAAGGCTCATGGGTTAGGTCTTCCCTCGAATGAAAGATCTCAATTTTCCATTGTCATCCATAATGTTAGAATCAAAGATTGCTCACCCAACACTCCAAGCCCCAATGTATTCGACTCTTCATCGGACAAGAGCTTCTTTGACTTGTGCTTGCGAACAAGGGGGCCATTGAACGCGGATCTAATTCGAGTTGATCTTTTTGATTTGAACCTTGCATATTCTGACGGAAAGGCCGAAAAGATAACTGTCAACACAGGAGAGGATTTTGTGTGGCGACTGCTTGACATTGCAAATAGAACCATGTTGGCTACTGCTGAACTGGCAGGAGTTGATTTAGATTTGAAATGGAATGAAGAGACTGGAAAGTTTTCTGTATCAATCTCAGATCCAACTTATGATGATTTAGATTCTGGTATGTATGCGATACTATTATTCAACTATGAACAGTTGTTTTTGATCTAATCAATTTCGTTCTTCTTCTCTGGTCTTCAAGATGGAAATTACCAGCCTCCTAGAAGTGACAAACTCTATGATGTCAAAAAGTTGAGAGTTTCTCCATTTGTTCTACTGCTAAGCTTCAAACGTCAGCCACAGTCATCGCGGTATGCTGTAATCAGAGGTGTCCGCGGGGCAAAACTAACAAATTATTTCACCACACGCTTGAAATTTACTGTTGATCGGTAGGTCTTGCTTTGCTAAGAGCTTCTGTTCCCTGAAAACATTCCATTCCGTCTCCAATTCACATATTGAACCCCATCTTTCTTTCGTCTCAGAGCTGAGCTTCACTTCCAAGGGTACATGGTTCGTGATATCAAAGGTCCACCTGACAGACTAGCCGACACAATCAAAACAGTCTACATCACCCAGTTAAAGACAAAAATGGTTACACTCATGACAGCGACAAGCATCCAAGATTGGAAATATCTTACTGCCCGAGACTCTGGTGGAGAAGAGTTCATTGAGGGCGACTTACTCCGTATGACCGGAAACCTCGCAGGGAGATCTGCCAAGTTTGTGCTAAAAAAGTCTGGGGATTTCCTTGGCGAAAGTGTCATGGCTGTCACCGGAGCTGTGGGTGGTGGAATCCAGGATGTCTCAGAAACAATTGGAGTAGGAGCTGTGGGCGCTGGTGTCAACAGCTTGGTTTCTGGTTTGGGTGAAGGAGTGAGCAGCACAGTCAAAGGTGTTGGAACTGGGGCTGGTGATATTGTCCGTGGCACTGGAAAGGGTATTGGCCAAGTAATAGGCGGAATAGGGGGTGGCGCCCAGCTTGTTGCTAAAGGATTTGGAAGGGGGATCACTACTGGAGACATGTCAGGTGTAGGACAAGGATTTGCTTCAATGGGAAGTGGGGTTGGTCAAGGTGTTGAGACTGTTGTGGAGGGAACAGTGAGCGGGGTATTGTCTGTTGGAAAAGGAGTGTTTTCAGGTGTAAAAAGTGTTGGAAAAGGCATTGGAGGTGTTTTCACTGGAGGACAACAGCAGCAGCGTGACTCAGAAAGAAAATCGACTTCAAGTCGTAAATAGTTGATTTGTATCATTGTGTCTATACTGTAATAATGTCAGGACAAAATGTGTAGGATTGCATTAAATAATAGTGCTTCTGTTTGCTACTGTAGAAACTTTCCTCTATTATAATGAGTAATTGCATGGGACAGACATAGGAAAAGGATTGAATATCATGTTCAAGAGTTATCCAGGGTAGCGAGTAGTAGCGAGAGGCCAGCAATGGGAACGTCAATATTTTGTCATTGTTGTGGATCTGCACAGTATCAAAAACAATTTTCATGATTACCGGTAAGTTGTTCTACATAATGAAAGCATTGAATGCAGCAGCTTTCCCAACTTAGAGGACAAGTTTACTCTTATGATTAAATAATTATTAAGTTTATTGACAGAATTATTTAGTTTTTTAAGTTTATTGACAGAATTATTTAGTTTTTAGAATTCTTCTTCTTCTTCTCTGCTAGTATATTTTTTTGAAACGTATCAATTCTTTAGATACCTCCATACAAAACTTAGTCTTTCAGCCAGCCATGTTGCCAAGACTTTCAGAGTCCGCTTTGCACACCACCTCCTGCACCACAACTACACCATTTGTGTACCAGGTGACATATCTAGACTTAATTGTCAAATTCATTCAGCTCCAAGTTGACCACTTAATCAACCAGCCCCAATTATGCTGTGATAGTCCCACACATTGACTTGTCTCACTTGATATGAAGAACATGTCATCCAATGAAGTTTCTTGGGAGGAGATTCTAGACCTTATCGAGGAATACTCCCCAAAATATTTTCCCTTGGCTGCTACACTCTACAACCACCCAGATGCAATGAGCCTTCTGCCTGGTATACTATTTTATGGAAGAGGACACCAATCAAGGTTACCCTCTATCTTCTACCTTTGATGCCTTAGTCCTGCACATGCACTGTGATCAAGCCAATCACCAAACTCCTCCTCCTTCACGAACGAACTGCAACTCAATTTGCCAATGGAGATCAAGGAGATGATGGTATTAACAGAGTTTCTGACCTCATACTAGCCTACATTGATGACGGGAATAGCTGCATATCTCCCTGACATTGCATTCTTTCTCACTGAAACCAGCCAATGTACACTCAGTCACCACGGGCTCTTCCTCAATGTTCTTAAAACACACATCCTTTCATCCACCACCGGTGCCTATGTCATCCTAGCCATACGTTGACATTTTGGCCCCACCACTGTAGAAGACAAAGCTGCCATCTCTACTTACTCTATGAAATCTACCCTAACAGCTTCTGAGCCCATAAATATCACACCAGTTGAGGGTCTCCTTCCATCTGATAGAAGTTTTTCTCCAATATAATGGATGAAGTTCAGTAACAAGTCACATGACTTTTCCAATCCATCGATGCCAACAAAGCTACTCAAATACATATATTCTCCACATGTGCCATACATAATGCTTCTCATCCGCTTAGAGCCAAAGTCCTCTACTTCATAGATCCAGTTTGCTTGGGATAACTTGACAGACCCACTTTCCAGTCACATCCACAGCATCCCAATCTAGTTCCTTAGCAATTTCACCAA
Organism: Cyclotella baltica; assembly: GCA_036939635.1. Classification (NCBI taxonomy): domain Eukaryota; phylum Bacillariophyta; class Thalassiosirophyceae; order Thalassiosirales; family Thalassiosiraceae; genus Cyclotella; species Cyclotella baltica. The sequence continues at coordinate 16,080 of JALLAY010000071.1, read as the reverse complement.
CTCCCACATCATTGCCTGGATCTCAATTGCACAAGGAGGACTGGGATTCATGTACCCATCTATCTGTGCCATTCCTGACTTTGTTCTCACAATGAATGGTGCCATCCGCTAAGCAACATCTGGATTCTACATGGGCCATAGTAAAACCCCTCATCACTCTTGCATCTTCACTAGCCACCCACTTCTCAAGCCTTTAAAACGACTCTTCTACCTCACACCGATTACCAGTCATATAGTCCATGCTATTAAATCAACCAAGAAGCAGCCAATGGTGTGCCACACCATAGTTCCTCCTGGCCTCCTTGCATACCTCCATGAACTCCGTATCACCTCAGGCTCCTGTCTTGAAATGTCACGAGTTACAAAGCACCAGTGCCGAAAGTTGTTTCTTGACATCTTTTTCCCCATCAACTCACTTTTTTGTGTTTGTGGTACCTCTAGACTGATATTATGCTTTCCCTTGCTTCACTAAAACTAGGACACCCCCAATCGTCTTGACTAGTATTACACCTATAACAGCCATCACACATAGTGGATTCACCTCCTCTACTATCCATTGTCCCCACCATCCTCTAGAGAGTGACGCTTTGACCAGCTGCCGTGCCGCATAGCCATTGTTTTTGTTTGTATCTTAATGAGATACAGCAATGACGATGACATTGGGTATGGCTGAACATTGGTGTTGGCATCAAACTCGGCAATGCCAATTTGTGGCAGAGATTTAGGTTTTAGGATGGTCTCCAAGACAGAGGGAAGAGAAAGGGCGGAAGGGCGATTCTCTCCTTTCCCTGCCATCATTGTTGACCCCCATCTTGGGCTGCAACAGAGACAAGGAGGGCGACTGTAAGTGAGGAGAGAAACAGTTGTACTGCCAGTGGCTGCGGTGACGGAAGTGGTGGGACAGGCTATCACCAGGCACCAGCCAGAACACCACAGATCGCATGATCAAATTACCAAAATTTCTTGAGATTATTGTTCTACAAGTAATTAACTGGTAATCTGGCTTAAATTAAAGAAACAACAATTAAAAATTTTATAATGATTTAATTAATTTTGCTTCATTCATTCAATTGATTTACTTGGTTGCATGCTTCATTCTCTCTTCCTTTCTTCATGCTCTGTGAGAGGTTTGTGAGACGGCAATAACTTTCTCAAAAAGATGATTTGTCAACTCATCATGTTGATTCAAACAATTTTTCGAGAATCATAAATAGAGACAAAGGAAAAATTGTGATGATTCATTTTTTTGTTCTTCTAAAGGAAGTGGCACTAATTTTGGCTCAGACCATTTATTGTCAATGTCAATAGAGCCCAATTCCAAAAATCTATATTTACATAAATGAAAATCCTACTAAGGAATATGACAGCATACATATGCTCTGAATGGCATCATTGATGTCTTTTAGCATCTTTGCATCTTGATTCAATCGTCTCAACTGACGTCTCGAAGGTGCGACACCACTATCAATGATAGAAAACCAAGAGGTTTTGAGCAAGGTGGCGGGGTTTCTGAGAAGAAAATTTTCTTTACAAAAAATCAAGTCCGAGGCAACGGGGCCATCACAAGCTTTTTCGAAAGTCTAAGGCCTCCTCCATACCATATGGTTTTTGTGCTTTTGTACCCCCATATATACCCTGTAATAGGTTATGAGTCAGGTCTGTACGCCGCCCGTATTTGTACAAACCTGGGGTAAGAATCTTCCTTACTGTGGCAGAAATTAAAATAGTGTCTTAAGGATTGGAACGATTAAAATGGAACAGTCTTTGAAAAATTAATAACAGAATTGCAAAGGACGTGATTTCAAATTTTGTTTCAATCGTTTGAATCCTTCGCATAGAGTGGTGCATATGACCTGGGTATGAAGGAATGAAAACATGCCCTTGCTTTGGCATGGACAAGCCAACATACATTGGAAGTCACTCCAACTACACTGATGTACAAAACCATGAATTTTAAGCTACAGAAACCTTATGGTATGGACAAGGCCTAAGAGGTGGTCTGAAATGTTTACAAGTGGTCACAAAGTGAGTTGAATTCCGGGAACAATTACATTCCTAACCTTGATCTGTAGTTCACTGGACAAATAACTGAATAAATTGGTTCTGAGAGGAAAGTTCTGTTTGTTGCTGACGGCTGAGGCAGATAGGTAGCAAGAGTCGATTCATGCATGCAGCATCTATAAGTGCACTTATTGTGGATACTAAATTTATTTACAATAAAATTTCATCATGCACATTTTTACCACCTTGTGTGCATCGCCGTGCCCAGTTGTGCGCCCACTTTGCACATTTCAAACTGTTTCGGAAATTGTAATCATAGTATTCCATTCTTGTCTACTACTCTTCAATGAATGATGCCACATTCCATCATCTGCTTCTTCCTTGACAGCAGACCATGCCCGGTGGTGCAATTTTGGTGGATCTGCTTCGTCTTCATTGCCCTGTTGGGAGTTTTGTAGATGAAAATGCTTGAGCTTCCTTTGCTGCCTTCGTTGATGCTTGGTGATTACTGAGTCTTCAGTTTTTGGTTTGAAGCGATGGTCAATCCGAGGTGAGTCTGGGGCTTCCTGCTGTACATGGTGCTGCACACTTTCAACATCGGGATAGGTATTAGTGCTAGAAAAAGCTGCCTCGTTTTGGTGTTGAGTTAATGATTTTCTGCGGACTTTATCTCTCATGGCTTCTGTCAGGTAGCATGTAGTATGGCCTAGCATTGCGGCGAATCCAGATTCTTCGCAAACATGTAAGAGAATATTATGAGAAGCTGACATACAAGTAATTCAATGTGCAAACTAGAAACAAACTCACTGCCAGGAAAACCTACGAAGAATGGGGTCAAGAACAAACCCCAGCCTGCAGCCACCAAAGACACGACTGCAAACTTTCTAATAGAAGGAATCTTTTGCAGTGATGCCATTGCAACATAAGACCCTACTGCAAAACCATTAAACATCACAGGAGCATTCTTATACCCAGTAACAATTACAATAAGCATACTCAACAAAGCCCAAAGTACAGGTATGAGAACATTGTTGAGGGCCTGAGGCAATTGCTTTGGCGATATTTCTTCGTTTGTTTCTTCCAATCTCTTAATGTAGGAGTTGTGCATAACTCGTGTCCCTCCACCCATAACACCAAGGTAGACCACAGCTACAACATATGCAATTGCAAGCTCGGCCTCCTCAATCCACGCCCTGGACAACGGTATAGAAGCTTCTTCCGAATCCAAAACTTGTACCAAACCATAGTAGTATCTATCCAACCCAACTACACCCAATGGGGCAAAAACAAACATGGTCAAATTCATCCCAATGAAAACAGTAGTTCCCAGCCTTCCTGCAAATCCATCCAATATCTTCCATTTTGTCATGACAAGATTCCAAAACAGGCCAATCACAAAGCTCAAGAGAAACAACCACACGTAGTTAACCCAAGTCACTTCAACCCCATCTTCCATAGATCCCGATGAGCCAATAATATTATGACCACCCGCAAAGACTCCAATTGTAGCAGTCATCAAATGAGTCGACGAAAATGGCGATGCACCAACCATGGTAATGACGGTCATGATTGTAATTTGAAGATTCGCATGTATGCCCTCCACATGGGCATTTCCATATAACAATACGGCGGCAATGTAAATTGTAAGAATTTGAACCCATAACCGCTTTCCTTCTTTTAATTGAAGCAGTAGAGGGAAGAACAGATTGCCCAGCGAGGGGACGGTGTCAAGGTGATTCATGAAGAATTGATCATCTTCGTTTGGATGGGTTGTTGGGAGGGAGTCATCGTCGCTGCTGTTACCGGGCGATGAAGGAGTGGTTGGTGTTCGTTTTCTCATGGTGCATTGGGCTACGGTTGCTTTAGGTTGCTTTTATGAATCGAAGGAGGAGGCGCAGCGAAGAGGTTCATCAACATGGCAAAGGTCGTGCGTTTGTGCAAAAACTACTCGAGCGAGAAACATACAATCGAAATGTGACACTCAACATGATGTGGCTCGTTTAGTCTTCAGCATTGTCACAACATGACCAAAGAATAGAAGCCAATCTTGAATTTCATAAGCCGTATCGTCCTCAGAGGCTTTTAAAAGTGCCAGATTTGACATAAAATATCTTACCTTTATGGATTTATTAATCAATAAATAATACCTTTAAATGTCAAATTTAATTTATAGGTATCTCTCATAAATTGACGCCAAACTTTCTCTGACGGCTTGGCAGTCGGCATTTTCGATACGATGTTGGTGCAACAAAGCAACAAAACAAACAACATCATGGCTTCACCATGACTAACCGAGGTACACCAACGAGACATCCATCGCTACGGCATCGCCATCGCATTATATTTGTCCTGACAGTGTTTTGCGTTATCATCACTTTTCATGAATTAAACAACTCGTCCGACAGAGTTGGGGCATCTACGAGGCGAACCCGTATAACTAGACGGTTTAATGATGTCTCCTCGATTGGCATGGAAGTAACTGATGCTGATGGGCTGCTTATTGAGATAGCTGGATCCAATGAAAAGGATTTGCCAGTAACATCTCTTATTCGATCGAGATCTAGATCAATTGATGTTGACAATCTGCAAAACAAAATGAATAGCTATGCTGCTGAACCAAAGGACACATTCTCAATCTACAACAACAAACAAGATGAATCGTATAGCTCTAATTCAGCCACTCAAAATGGTAAAGTTACTACAGATGCACAAGGGCAACCAGTAGAAGTGGCATCTAAGTACATGCGTAGTATTGCCCCACCCAATCTCGTCAACACCACAGCCTCCAACAACATCCCAAAACAATCAACCAGAATAATCAACGGCATACCCACCCCAAGATCATCCTACCCCTTCATTGTACGTATCCACTCCTCCAACCCCGGTCAAAATCCAGACAAATCGCCCAAATCCTTCTACTGCGGCGGGACATTAATCTCACCCGATATAATAGCCACAGCTGCACATTGCACAGGTGACGAAGCCTACGTTGACATTTACAGCTTGGAAGAAAAACAGACTAAAACTTACAAAATTGAAAAGTCTGTAATTCACCCCAAGTATCGAAGGAATGTCTTTGGGTATGATTATGCCTTGATTAAGATTGAAGGGGTGCATCTTGAAGTTGTTACGATGAATGATGAAGGAACCGAGTCATATTGGGAAGTGATGAATGAATTTGATTGGAAGAATGAACCACCGTTAATGAGATTGCATCGTTATGGACAAAGTTCAACCAGTTGTACCAAACTGTCAAGAGATGATTCAATAGATGCAACAACAATGAAAGTCTTGGGGTATGGGCGAATTTCCTTTCCAAATGGACCAATTAGCTATTCTTCATTGAGGGTTGCCGATGTCAATTACTTACCGAATGAGACATGTGATGAGATGTACTTAAAAGCTCCTCAAAGTGCCATTGCCAACAGAGAAGAAGGCATTATTGTAACACAAGATATGCTATGTGCAAATGACATTGAGGAGGAGCAGGATGCTTGTTCTGGAGACTCTGGTGGCCCATTGTTGGCTAAGGTGCCTTTGTCTGTCAACTATAATGATGCACTGTGGACTCTGGTTGGAATTGTATCATGGGGTGTTGGATGTGCAATTAAGAAATATCCAGGGGTCTACTCTCGAGTCGCTGAAGAGATAGACTGGATTGATAGTGCAATTTGTGATAGAGAAACTGGGCTGAGCCCTTTGAGTTGTATTGTTGACGAACAAGGAAACTATCGTGTACGGGATTATGCAGCTGAAGCCTTGACCAATGAGCCTAACAGAGAGGTCATTCAGAGGCACAGAGAGCCAGTCAACTCATCCAGGAAGCGAGGCCCACTTTCTCGTCTGTCAAGTAACCGGCTTCAGCTTAATCTCTCCTTCAATCCTAATGACATAAGTCGACCATCAATAGCAAGCCAAAAGGCATGTGAGCTCCTAGAAGGAACCTTCTTAACAAACAGTCCAACTTCCAAGCCGACACCACGCCCCCAAAACAGCAAACCAACCAAAGTGGGAATCAATTTAAATGTTAAATGTTCCCCAAGCAACAAATCCAATGTTCGATATTTTATTAATGAATACAATAGAGTTCAAAATTGCTCCTGGGTGAAAATGAAGTGCAGTACTAGATGTGAGCAGTATTCAAGTTGTTGTCCTGAGACTTGTAGCCAAGAGAGGTGCCGGAGTTGATACAGAATTGGAGCGTTGCGGAAGGCTTTGCGTGGTTAGAACTTTAACACATTTCAATATGAAAAATTCCATCTGCAGCAAAAAGTATGCAATCTTGTGCAATCCAGAAAATGTCTTAATACATCATACATCACCTTAGAGTTGAAGGTGTTCAATCAAACATTGATTATATATATGTGTAATAACACATAAATCAATTGGAGGTGGATGAAGCAACACACTTCGCACTTGTAAATTCCTTCGTCTCCCTCTTCTTTTCACGATGTTACGATCTGTTACGATGTTGTTGTTTTTGAGATTTGGATTTGGAGACCCTGGAACAGACAGGAACCTTGGAACTTGAGACAACAGACTGTCCTCAACCTTTTTTGGTTAATACTATTTTATGTTTATACCAACTATTTTAGAAAATGACAACAAAAATAAATAAAATAATAAAGGTAAGTAATGCAACTGGTTATTGCTACGAGGAGCTACGAGTACGAGGCAGTGAGGCAGAGAGTTATCTAAGGTACTTATCTAAGTATGTGTTATGTTGATGTCTGTACCGTGGTTTACACATTAATCCGCTCTCCGAATTGCTCAGAGCAGCTAATTAATGTGTATACGTGTTAATCGTTTTTGCCCTAGAGCGGCAACTAATTTGTTATTTATAACCCGTAAACTACGACATTAAGAATTTTGATGCGTTCAACAGTACACTAGGGCTTATTACATGTATTATCTTGTTATCGAACGACACACAGAGCGGAGCTAATTTGTTACAAAAATCAGAAAAGGCTCCAAAGCGGCTTAATTTATTAGCGGATTAATGTGTAAACCACGGTATTGTCACGATTAATCGAGATCGAGATACAGGATCAATATTGTACATTTAACTTCAAATGCCCACCTCAATGGGGTAGGTTGGTGTGTCTGTTAGTGCGTAAGCACCGGCTGGTTATTACAATTCACATGTCAGGTTTCATACAGCAACATTCAGAATGAATGAACATGATTGGAAGCACCGTCCAGGTTGTCACAAGCATGGTTGTGAATGTAGATTTTGCTTCCCCAAGAAAGCTTTTTGTCAATCAACATTCATTGAGGATAATTTGGATGAAAAAGGAACCACATGGAGATACATTGAGAAGAATATGAATCCAAAAGAAGTGTATCCTTATACTTTTGAATCAAAGAGATCTGTAGGATCACAATATCTCAACACACATAGCAGAACTATTACAGAAATCTTCGGTTGCAACAGTAACATTCAAATGGGGAGTCCTAGATGTGTGTTTTATGTGGTACATTATTCGACAAAATCAACTCAGAAAGAGGATCGAGGAGCTGATTATGATAGGATTGCTTATCAGGTTATGCATAGGATGAGAAGAGAACAAATCAGGATTGAGAAGGAAATTGCAGCACAAACTAAGAACAAGGAGAACAGCAACATTAATACCAGCATTAACAGCAACGGCAACAACAACAATGGCAACAACAACAACAATGGCAACAATGGCAACAACAGCAGCAGCAATATTCATAACAACAATAATCATAACAACAACAATGGCAACAACAACAGCAGCAACTATGACAACAACGATAACGACAACAACAACATGTCCTGGAATGAAAACAACAACAATGACAGAGAATCCGGAAGCAGAAATGTACATGAGTTAGATGAAAAATACTGGTTCAGAGAATCATTAATCAGGTTCTTGATTGGCATGAGTACACATGTTTCACAAGATGTCATTAGTTCTACTATGGCTCATCTCATGATTTCTCAGAGAGGAACAAGATTTACATTTTCTCATGATTTTAGGAATATTCTAGCTCAACAGATGCTTAATCATCTTCTTGGAAAAGACCCAGGAGATTTTGTATTGAGAAGAAGAAACAAAGGAAATGAAGGAGAATTGTACATGTGGCCAGATTATTCGATCAATGATTATCTATTCAGGCCAAGTCATCTTGAGGAGACATGTTTTTATCAGTTTTCAGCTCTATTTGAAAAGATCCCATTCACATTTAACAGATTGAAACAACTTAATGAAGATGGACTTCCTATTCTGAAAGAAGGAGAAATGTATTTTGAACCAGGACATCCTGGGAGAAGATACTGTTATTTGAAAAAATGCAGCAAAGAACATATTCCGATTGTATCTATGCCAAACCAGGCAATTTGTGATTTGGAACACCTACAAATTGATTCTGGGTCAGATGTCAATGAGACTGTTGTATCACTAAGAGAGGAATATGCTCAGGTTGCGCTTATATTATTTTCTCCTTTTAGAGGATCAGAACTTTTTGAGCTTCCTGTCGGTGTTGAGAATCTATGGAATAAAATGCATGAATATATGGCATCTTCTAATGAGAACAATCATTCTAATTTTTGGACTCCTGGGAAAAGAATACTGCAAAACATGCAAGATACACATCAGAGCAAAAAATGCAGACTTCCAGCGGATCCAATTGATTCTTCAACCACTTTGAAAGGGACTCCAGTTTCGAATACTCAACAATTTAATGACGATGATGAAAAAGATAATGATTTTGATAATGCTCTTGAACCATCTCAGTTTTTCTTCGGTGAACTTAGTAATTATGATGTTGATGCATATCAGGATCAATCCGTCATCAGAAATTTGAATGACCTCAAGAAAGGTGTGAAGTTTTTTGATGATAGAATCTTCAATTCTAGGGCATATCCACAGTCTCTTTTTAACTATTCATCAAGAAATAGAGACAATCAGAATGTTATAGTTGACACTTCTACAAGAGATGATATTTTTGACATTTCAGATTCTACTGATATTGGTTCTTCTAAATATGAAACACTGCTTGGCTTCGTTGGTGGTTCTTTGGTAGGACGATTCTCAGACACTGATGAGGGCTTACATGAGAATCTAATGCAAGCAGAGGGATATAACATTGATGATACTGACAGAAATGAGTTTTTTCTCGAAACTGATTGGAATTCTCTTGGTTTTTCTCAACAATTTGACAGAAGAAATATACCCACTATGAGAGGTGTTGCAGAGAAAATTGCAAGCAAAAAGGGAATATATTTGGATCGTCTTCAATATATTGCGTATGAGATAATATGCAGTTCTTTCATGTTAAGTATGGTTAATGAAGGGTGGGAAGGAGATTATGATTCAACTGATTTCATCATGAATCAGGAAGATGACATAAATAGTGAGACAGAAAACATCAAGAACAAAACAATCGACTATCTCAAGAAAATTGGAGCAAAGGATCAATTGATAATGTTTATTACTGGACCTGCTGGAGCGGGTAAAAGCACAGCCATAACTGTTGCACAGAGATTCTGTTTTGAGTTTTGTAAATCATTGGGAGTGGCATGGGATGACAACACCTTTTTATTCACAGCAATGACAGGGTGTGCTGCATCGTTGTTTGGTGGAATGACTATTCACAGTGCAGCTCATCTTCAGAAGAGGAAAAATAAATTCAGTGACAAATTAGCAGCACCATGGAAGGGTGTCAAGATTTTGATAGTGGATGAAATTTCAATGGCAACTGATTCTATTATTAATCGCCTTAACGAAAATATGAATTTCTTCAGAAAAGCAACTATGAACAACAGGAAACATATCAAACCAAACATGATTTTTGGAGGATATCATGTTATATTCTCCGGAGATTTTCGTCAGATTCCTCCAGTTGGTGCAAGTGAGCATGAATTATTATACAAAAAACCTGGTCTTTGGGAGAATGCAGTAAATGTTGCCATTATGCTCACAAATAGTCATCGTTTCAAAGATGATCCAGAATATGGAGAAATATTGATGAGGATGTGGAAAGGGACATTTACAAGGTCAGATTGTGATAGAATCAATGAAAGGATGATGAGCAAAAAATTGTCACTGCCTGATATCAATGTTGATAGTGATATTGCATATGCATGCTCTTTCAATTCTGAAAGGGTAGCACTTCAGGCTGCATTGTTTCAGAAACACATTGAGAATTTTCCATCAGTCGATTCAAATGATTTGCCCCCTGAACATACTGTTATAGTAGAGGCCAGAATTACAGATCCTCCAAAAAGAAAACCAAAACAATCAAACAAAAATAACAGTGAGGGGGATATACACTATCCTGAGGTGACTGATGGACTTAGGAACCTGATATATTCAAGGCTGGGGGATTGTCATCTTAAAGATCAACAGAAAATGATTGATCCAGCTTTAAAGCTATATGTTGGTTGTCATTGCATGATCAATGACAATGACGACATCAAGGAGGGCCGTGCAAATGGAACAATATGCAGAGTAGTTTCTATCAAAAGAAGGAATATGACACCCCTACAATGGAAGAACTATGATGGTAAAAAGGTATACACAATGAATGTGAGAGATATAGAATACATAGAATTCGAACATTTTCCAAAATCTAAGGAGCAGGTGAAACTTGAAAAAGAAATCAAACACATCAAACAGTTTGAAAAGAATAGAGACAGAGCAAGCATTGACAATGATGAGTTGGAGGCCAAAGAAATACAGCTTGAAAAGATTCTCAGAAAAAGAAGGTTTAAATTGTCAACCAAAAAATTCTACTGTGTTTTCTATGCGGAAGATGTCAATAAAAAAGATCCATTGAGCCCCACAATTCCAAAACGTCTGCAACAGAGATTCAAATGTACATTGGAACAATTCCCTATCAATCTGAATGATGCAACAACTGGTCATAAACTACAGGGTATGTCTAAAGACCAATTAGTTGTTCAATCGTGGACATACAAAACAAGTGGATGGCCATATACAGTTCTTTCCCGCGTAAGAAATTTGTTGGGTTTGTTCTTGAATGAAAAATTAGATTTTAGCAAATACTGCAGGAGCTATTCAACGACAGAAAAGAACCTGAAAGCTTTTGATGATCGGATGTATCACAAGATACCTGAAAGTGCCAGACTTTTTTGTGAAGAATTAAGTAAATTATAACATCAATAAATCTATATATATCTACAATGAGTTTGAGACATCAAGAACCTCAAGATTATATTATATATCATAAGAACTTGCATTTACAGTATATAATTGCAAACCAGTTGACATTGCGTAGTTCTTGCACCTTCTCTTCTCTTAGTAAATTGGCTATAATAAATCTTTAAAAAATCTTCCAGCGGCTGCTTCACAATTTTGAACATACTAATCTAGAGAATGACTTAATGACTTTAATCTTTCCCTAACATTCAAATAACTTCTGTTAAAGCAATACAATTTGATAACCCCCAGATAACTTCTGTTAAAGCAATACAATTTGATAACCCCCACCCCAGAGTTGTAGTGCAAACTGACAAACTAAAATCTAGTAGTTGATGATGCTCTGTGAGTAAACGATGTCCTCAAGATAAGATACCATGGCACTTTTCCCTCCAACAGCTTTTGCGGCGAGGTAACGCATGCCCCCCATGCGATCTTTAGCCATGTCATCAAAGTTAGGGTCGTTGGAAACATGCTCTACGACAAACTTGGCTAGATCATCTGTTTCCAGATTTCCATCCAGGAGAAAATCAGAATTAGCATTTCACACGATAACATTATTTACATGACAAGACAGGCTCACCAGATTCAAAAAAGCCAAGTGAACGCCAGATGCGCTGGCCATAGTGCAAACAAGTGTTGGACACAAGGTCGAACCCCTTTTCATCAGTTGGTGGGGCCATTTCCTCCGCCTCAAGCAAATCACCTAGGGTCACCTTACCAAAGTGGTGAGAAGAAATACCTTCCGTATCCTTAGGGAGCATAATCTTTTGCTTGCTGCCTTCCGTTGAAACAAGCGCAACATCAGGGCAGTTACGATTAAGTTTGTTCGACGCGCCCAGCATGAAATGAGGGCCTTCTACAGCGTACAGAGCTAGATCGAACTCTTCATCGAGGCATTTATCAGGAATGTCATCCTCCTTCAAAAGGCACATCCCGGCTACGTTTCCCGCATCATTGCTAACAACATCAAGGAATCGTTTGCTTGCGAGCAGACTGTCATTGAAGCAATACGGAAGGTCCTTCATGGAGGGCTTCGGCATTCTAGCTGGAGGAAAGCGAATTTTGATTGGTGACAAATGAGCAGAAATGGTGGTGCAAAATATATAGTGAATAGATCTGATAACGTACTACATTTATTCAAGAGACACCATCCGGATTCACACTGAGAATTTGAGCTACAAGGACTGCCGGGGCACATATTATTCGCAGTATCCTCAAGACAATTTCGATAGCCATCTCCGCAGATGTCAGTAAGAAGAGCTGAAAAGACAATTGAAATTTGGTGTAAGAGCAATGTTTGTCAAATTATAGTTGCTGCTTGCATGTTTGCGTACCATGAGCCTTGCACTGGGTTTCAGCCTTGCTTCCACTGCCATCAATCGCAGCGCTGCAGTCTCCATGTTCTTCAAGTGCGTCATCCATAGCTTGCTTAACAACAGAGGAAATTCGTATGTTCATGTCGCAAATGGTATATCCAATCCTTATTGATAGAGCATATTGTAATCTCAAGTGTGAGAATGAAGATAAACAAGACAAGAGACAAGACATGTGGCAGATGTGCCAACTCACCAAGTTGGGCTCGAAAGGGGATCTCTCTCCAACAAATTCGGGCCGAAAGTTCCAAATGGAAAGAATAATGCAAAGAAATTTTTATAAGGAAGTACTCCGTTTTTGTTGAACGCCAAAAAATTATTTGCCTATGAGACAAAAAAATGAGTCTCGTATGGAATAATGGTGAGTTAATCTCTGCTTCTGCTGACTAAGACTTACCCACTCAAAAGCAAGAATTCCCCATGAAAACGCTCCTATTTTAGTGGATTCCCGGGTGGCCGCATCTTCGATCTTCTTGCCAAAATGATTCACTGCCTTTCCAACCTGAGAATGGAAAAAAGAGAATGATGTAGCTGTATCATATTTGGCGCTACTGGATGAACTTAAGTAAAAAGGCAGACACTCACGTCTTTTGCAGAAAATGGTCCCAATTGCCAGAGAAGTGCCGGAAAAGGTGAACTACATTCACACATCTGGTTAAGGAACTCATAATACTTGTCCCAATTTACCTAACTCATAGTCGATCGTATACAAGTAAGCGTGTGATCAGTAGGTACAAAGAAAAATTCACAAAATCATGTTTGACTCACTGCTTCGTTATCCTCTCCATGAAATTCATTCGTTGCAGACCCAATGATACCAGAAGAAGCAGAGTGGTCCAAGTGCATCTCAAGCTGGTCCACATTCAAGTAGTCTATTCCACCAACTTCCGTGACTTGACCATCAATCACAGGACCCATAACTCGGGACAAAACGGACCCGCTGAGTTCATTGCCATCTTTCTTTGTCATGACGATATCCAACCTCAACCCTGGATAATTGCCTTTGCCTTCTCCGATCATGCTCTTAATGCTGGAAGCTTTTCCATAAGGTTAGGGTTAGGGTAATTGGATGGGAAGATAAAAATCTAGCATAAAAATCATTTCCACAAACCCACCTTCCATAGCATACACATCATTTCCATGAAAAGAACATTTGTCGAAGAGAGAATTAATTAACCCCTAGTGAAGTCACGTATGAAAAAGATATAGAAATTTAATCAATCTTAGCATTGTTGGTTGTGTTAATAATCCAATAAACCAAAACACTAATAATTTCTTACCTCACGAGTGAGGAATCGCATGGCGGGGCAAGAAACCGAATTCAGTCTGGCACCAGCCAAGCCAAGCCTCATGAGATTGCAGTTCATTTTCGACCATGTGAGCGAACCCCAACTGAAACTGTCAGAGGAATCAACTTCAATATTATCGTAGTCCGAAGAAGTACCGTTAAGACCAACGGCATAGGATGGAAGGGCTTTGACGGAAAGAGGTTGATGCAGTGCCGCGAGGGCATTAACAAGTATGGATGCAGCTGATAGTTTCATGATGTTGGAGTACGATGCGGTGATGATAATTTTATGAGACGTTGCCGGTGCGGTGTCGAGGTGTCGTTGGGTGTTGGGTGGCAAGTTGCACAGTTTTGGGCTGGGTTCCAAGCACAAAAGGCATTTTTTTATTTTTTAGTCTTTTATAAGTAGTCATTTTTCTATTTACTTGTTAGGGTATGTGGCCAGTTGTCCTCTTGGGTTTGGGTGGGTTGATTGGACACTAGAGGCCCCATTTTCACTGATTTTTGCGATCTTTAAAGCACCACAACCCACATCACCCCTCTAGAAGGCACATCATTCCAAGCCATCTAATCTTTTCTCTTTTCATCTTGATCGTACTGCAGGGTGATTCTAAGTGGATGTGGGAAAGTGGTCCCTACCAAATTGGTTTTGGCCTTGCTTCTTGTGTCCCATGAATGCCGTTGCAAATGTACGATATGGTCAGCAGGCAATAGCAACAGCAGAAATGGTTCGGGGGGAGAAACCGTAGCGCAGGTTCGCGTCAAAAGCCATCCGTGTTCGTTGCATCATAGTTTGTTAACTCCAAATTTTTTTATCGGTCATCCCATACAAGCAACCACTGAGATCGAGAGAAATTCATTGGCACAACATCAGCATCCTCAAAGCATTCTACTTAATTCTCTGTTGTTGTGGGTAGGCGATTATGTTGGCTTATATTTATATTCGATCAAGGTGGGGCATGTTGCGTTAGACATCTCTCCTCTTAGTACCAAGATCGCATTTTGGTGAATATTGAAGTGGCATGGGAGTTGTTCAGAGAAGGTGGAAGAGGTAATTTGGGCGAGTTGACAATGTTGTTATTTATTGAGGAGTAAGAGAATTAGGTGTGCAGATGGGAATGAATTGTGGGATGGCGAGATGAGCATTAAGGCTCATATGCAGAGTGGTGGTTTGGATAGAAATGACAGTCTTGACAAAACCACGTTGCAAAAGCACGGCAAACAACAATGTAATCTTTTCAAAGAAAACATGCAACTTTATCTCGATGGGTGTGTTCGTTATATAGAGTGTTTAGTTGTTGTACCTAGCTTAACATTATTTTATGAGCCTTCTATTTATAGCACAAATATGATCGGGAGGGTCTAATGCCTAAGATTGAGGTAGTCTGTTTTTCTCAGATTCTATGACTAAATAAAGAAAATGTGCCAATCAAAAGAATGACACCAACTCCACAGTCTTAGTGAAAAAGAGATATCATGATTCTACTCCGATGATACACTTGATTTTCTTAAATTTGTCATAGAATCCGAGAAAAACAGACTACCCCGATCTTAGGCATTAGACCACAATTATAGTCATGCTACAAATAGAAAGGCTCTAAATTTGACGTTAACTCTGTCTTTCACACTTCCTCTATTCACTAGCCCCACCAAAAATATGTGCAGCCTGGAGATGAACACTCCCAAAGAAAGATCTCGCAAAACCAACAACTCTAAGCTTGCTCCATTGAAAAACAAACTGCACACAACTACTTCACTACAAATAATTTTTCATTTTGATGATTGTCTCCCAAAAGCCACCAAGTCGTCTCCTTGATGGTGGTTAATCGAGGGTCAATTAAGGGCCCATTAGCAGTTGGCAAGCCTCCTCCAGTGCACCCATTATAATCGTATCATGGGCTACAAATGAGGTCAATTAGGGACCAATTCTTTCTGGAAACAAAGCTTCACCATGCACATACTGATGCAGGCTCGCTCTAAGGCATCCGTAACGGCCCCAACACGTCCTCGCTACATAGTTACGCTTGTACCATCTCACTACAAGTATTAACTTAACTTGCGTGACGCATAATTTTTTTGATTTTTTTTGGATGTTAAAACATCCAAATAACATGTTGTACATGTGTTTCTCTAGGAAAATATGTTTCCACCCAAGAATGTATTCAGAGATCGTAGCAATAATCGCGTTCAAATGTTTTACTCCAAATCACACTGTTGGAACATTTGA
>JALLAY010000070.1:0-23330 GCA_036939635.1 Cyclotella baltica | reverse complement strand
GGGTCAAATTCGGTGCTGACACACGCTTGCGCTAGCCGCGCGTAGCGCGGCTAGTTTATGGGAAAGGAAGAAATTTCATTCAGAGGGGAAGAAAAAACATTTTTTTAAAATGTGTAGTATGTACTGAGTGTTAACTCTGCCGCAACATATTTAGCACTTACTTCCACTCATGTCATGCAATATTACTAAGTTTTCATTTCCAACTCAAATTGCCTTTCTTTGCCAGTCAAAATACATACAGCTCCACTGCTCTGGCCCTCTTTTGGAGCACCTACGACCACAATATCTTCAAAATTACTGCTTCTTAGTACCTCAACAGCATCACTCATGAAAAGTTTGGTCAACTCGGTCCATTTGCTAGTAGAAATATTGCGTTTGAACACATAGAGAATGGTACCCAGGAATGGACTACTAAGAGTTGCTTGACGAGCGGTCACCACAGCAGTATCTTGTGAGATGCTGACATCACTACCAAAAAGAGCTCGCCCATCACTTGAGACGATCTTGGCTGTTCCGGCCCAGTCGCCAGATATCGATTCAAACAACCAAACAGCCCCCGCACGTTCGCCATTTTCATTACTGTCACTTGGGCCTCCAACAATGATGGTTGTTCCAGATATCGCAGCACTGCTCCCAAATAATGGACCCGAATTGCACACACCCCTTCCCCTTCGATGTGAGATGCTTTGCGAAACACTCGACGAGAAAGGAATGAGCCGGACTGCTTCGGTCTCATTCCAGTCGCCCGTTGGCGCATTCCTTTTGATGATATAGGCTCGTTGTCCCGTACCAATGACGACAGTGTCTCCCGAAATATCAACAATACCTGAAAAGCACCTGTGACCATCATAAAAATAACGCTTCTCTCTCCACTCCCCATCCGCATCTCTCTGATATATAAACGATCCTCTCCCAGCACCCACAACTGCGGTATCGCCTGAAACGGAAACTGAATGCCCAAAAAAGCTAGCGCGTTTGACAGAGTCGGTCAGCCTAATTTTCTCATTCCAATTACTGCCATCCCATTCAAAGATATAGACACTTCCTCCATCATCTGTTTCTGAGACGGCCCCAACTACTAACAAACTTTTATCAATGGCAACAAAAGACCCAAACAAGTCGCCCGACACTCCATCAGATGCCATGATCTTCGTCTGTTCCACCCATTTTCCAGTAGTGACCTCAAGACCAAACACATACACACAGCCAAAATAATCGCCACACACGGGAGCGCCAATTACTATTAGAGCATCAGAAACCGCAACACTGTAGCCAAACCATGCAGGCAGACCTCCATCCGATGCAGTAAGATTCTGGCTGGACCAATCCTTCAGATGTGAAGGCGGACTACTTGGATTTCGCGATGGGTCTAGAAGAGACGGACTAATTAGTCTGGTGATGTCACAACATACAATATGCTATGCTAACACAAAATTGCGTCTTTGATGTGGTGCTAAATGTATCCTTCCTCACCTTGACCCGCACTTGTTGGCCTACGTGACCTGTACCTGTAGCATGAAGGAGATATGGTCTTTTTCTTTTTGCAGCAGTAAATAAGGAAGAAGCCCGAAAGCTTTTGAAAAATGCGGTTGCGTTATCTTATCATAAGTAAGATTGAGAAGACTTACCTTGGAGGCTTTGGCTTTTGCACACTTAGCATACATCTGTTAAAAGTCAAAAAGAAGGAAAAGGCGAGTACATGTAAAATGAGCTGATCGATGTTGAGCTTGATCTGATGTACAAGCACTTTACTGTCTCACTGGAGAGGGGCTGTGAGTAATCTGGAAATTGCTATTACCCAAGATACTGTTGCGAACACTCTAACAGCAGAAAAAGAATGGACAAAGTACCAGACTAAGATTTTAATAATATAATGCAAGAGGTTACGCAACAACGGCCTGACTCACTCCATCCTTATCAGCCCGAACAAGCGCGAGGAAGCAAGGCACTTGCCAAAGTAACCATTTCATTGTATATCAGTTTAATGTTGATGGCAACGGGTCCCTTATTTTGCTGCATATTTATGAGAGTCGTCGCACAGCACTCAATCGTAGAGAACCCTATGAAGAGGAGGCAGCGGACGGTGACGCTCATGGGATTGCTCTTAACAAAATATCTCCATTTTTATGGGAACACTCCAGATTTCGCGGGCGTCACGGCGTTGGAGAGGAGTTGGTGCCGCATCCTACCCGAGCCGATGCCAAGAAGACAAGGCAGTGAAGGAGAGCTATGCTGCTACTTGTAAGTGGATGTTCGACGATCTAAGAGTTAATTAAGAATAAAGCTACAGTGAAATTGAGTGAAATCTTTATTTTACGTACTAGGTAGTACTCGTACCATATGAGGAATGAGGAAAACTAAAGGAGAGTTGCAATTTTTTGCAATGGGTCTTTGTTTTAAGCTTAACCCTATTACACGTGGCTAATAATAGGGTTATTAGTGCTAACACAAAGCGGAACAGATTCCTAGGCCATCTTCGTCTCTCTCTCCCAAGTTTGGAACATTCCCAGATTTACATCATCTCTTCTTCGGAAAGTAATGCTTCTCGGGAAAGATTTTTGGTGAGTCACATCTTCGCCGTGCAGTTTTGTTCAATTTCATAAAATGACCCCAAATTACCCTTATGCTTAGGGACTTGTGCATGGGAGTACCTATCTACCTTAGAGAGCAGAGTTCGAGTTTTCATTAAGAGGTATTTACGATATTTGTCCAGAGAGACTGTCAATGGGAGCGCAGAGACACTTTTCAGAGTCATTATCATTTGAATTTTCTCCCAAAGGTCGCCGCATCACAAGAAGTTTTCGATCCGAGTTCGCGTTGCCGTGTTGCCGGGACCAAAGCTTCGGAACCGTGAAAGAACGAAACAACAACTTCAACATCCACACGATTTTACATACACACGATACCAAAACAAAAATTTCGGGCTCTTCTTGCCTCCGGATGGCGAGGTCATTCTCGATGTATGTTTGCACAGGGTCTCATTCACTCAGTCACACCACGACATGGCTTGCATGCATGCATTTGTTCCTCTCCTTCTTTTGACGGTCCAGCTAGCCTAGGTAGCCTTCTCGAGTGCCTATTTTCATTTGCTTGAGCCTTTGGCCTTTTGAGCCTCCATAAAAACAGCATCCTCCTTGATCCTCCAACTCTTTCATCACAATGTTCTCCGGCAACCCATTCGGTGACATCCCCAACATAAACATCTTTGCTGCAGCCGCAGCCAACCTCGCCCCCAACCCAGCATTACCCGCCGCCCCGGCCCCTCCCTCCCAACTACAAACGACCGAGCTTTCCGCCATCGCAGCAGATCAGCTGGGACTCACGACCGCAGACGCCTCGAATGCCACGATGGAAACGGCAGCCGCAGCGATGGCGTCTCTGTATAAAGAATTGGAAGAGATACCGCTGAACGAGAAGGCGGCGTATGTGTATGCTCAGCAGACCAAGCCGGAGCTGGTGCGGGATGAAGAGGTGTTTAAGTTTTTGTTGGCTGAGAATTTCAAGGCCAAGGTGAGTGGATGGAGGTGCCTGTGCTGGATTTGCAGCCTCTCGTCTGACTGGGCTGTGCCCCTCTTCATTGATATTATACTCACAAAATTTATATCCACAAACCGTCCTATTGCAGGAGGCCGCCCGCCGCATCATCAGCTATTGGAACGAACGCTACCGACTTTTCGGCCAAGACAAATTCATCCTCCCCTTGACTCTTAAGGGGGCCATGAAGGACGACTCGCTCGCCTTGAGTCGGGGGTATGTCCAGCTCTTACCCCAGCCAAACACTGCGGGGAGAGCCTTGATTTACGTGGATTGGAGCTGTCATGAGCCCAGTATTGGCTATTCGGTTGATAGCATGGTGAGTCATGGATGAAATATAAGTTGTCATCCGTTTTGAATATTGATGCCTCACTCTTTATTCTTTATCTGCCTGCTCCACACACAGCATCGAGTCTTCTGGTACATCGTTCACGCCGCCATGGAAGACACTGAAGCTCTCAAGAAGGGAATGGTGGTTCTAATTTACCCCCAAGAAGCACGTCTCGACCAATTTGATCACAATCTCTGGAAATCCATTTCTGAATCCTGCAAGTACTCACTACCCGTTCATTGGAGGAGCACTCACATTGTCCACCCTAATCGCTTCTTTAGTATTATCCATCCGTTGTTCATGTCAACGTTGCCCCAGGCGGTGCAAGACCGCGTGATTGTTCATTCTGGGACTAAAATGAAGGTACTTGCCAATTTATTGAGGTACTGCCTCCCATGGGACCGTATCCCCAGTGATGTGGGTGGGTGTGTTGACCTAGACTTGGGAGTGTGGCTTTCCGAACGAATGGTCAAGGAAGACCAAAGGACTGGAACTACTGGAGAGTCGAGTCAAGGTGGAATTGAGAACCTTCTAGCTCAAATGCAGGGGAAACCTGATCAGGATCAAACTAAATCAATGCAGACAGGACCGACTGCACCAGGGTCTGAATCCATGGCAACATTGCCTCGACCCGACCAATCTACCAGTGAAACATCCAACCCCTCCTTTAGTGGCACAACCAGCCAACTTTTACTCAACCTCCCCCAATCAACTGGGAACAAAAACACTTCTGATACCGCACAAAAGCCGGCAGACCCAACACCCGCCGCAGCAAGCAGCAGCAAAAAGCCCACAAAGAAGAAAGAAAAAACTCCAGCCGCCAAAGCCAAACCCCCTCTTGCCAAATCTGGCCGCAAGTCCGATCCTCGTATGGATCGTGCCGTTGAAGCCAAGCTGGCAGACCCATCCATGTCTCTCATTGATGCATTGCGAGCTGGTGGTTTTGACATTCCAAACTCTGGAAATGCATCCACACCGCAGTATGTTGTAGTGGATGGGGACAATGTAAAGATTACTCAGAGGAAGAATCAGTTGCTGAGGAGATTGAGAACTGCCAAGGCGTCATCAACTTCATGAGAGTTAGACGAGGATGCGGTTTGCTTTTTGGGTAGTCTGACACGCCTTGAGACCCAAGTTGCAATTTTTGTTTGCTAGTCCATTATTTCATGTGTGTGGCAAAACACTTTCTGTATGTCAGGCATTTTTGACAATTATTGCTGTTAGACCTAGAAAGTATGTGGTGCCACCAATTACCAAGTTAATTCGTTTACAAATAAAATTATATCAAAACAAATGCTGGTAACTTGTTCAGCTCATTCAATTAATTTTTTCTCAGTTTAATCCTGCAATGCTTATTCAGTAAGTAAGTACACATCAACACATTCATGGCATTTTGACCACTTAAGTTTTGTTCATCAATTTTTAACTCCCCTCAATGCCATGGCTAGGAATGTGCACCTTATCTCTTTGGTACTTACACTGCCCACTGCAGCTTCAATGGAAGTAAAGTCTATACAGATTTGTCCCCGCATAGTTACATACAGTGGGTTCTCTCTCAACATGCCAGATTCATCCAAACTCCACTGATTGGTCGTTACCCCTTCATGTGCAATTTTAACAATTCAATTCTCACACAACTACGCCCCCTTGTATTGGTCCATCTCGTAATGTTTTGGTGAACAGTTTCATTATCTGCGAGGATTTGGTCATGTTGCGTCACACCTCTTCTTTGACTTTGATTGCATGTATATGCTTGAACTTGCGCGTGCTGTTGTTGTCATCCACACTATTTACCTTATTATGCTGACCATTGTTTCCAGCTCCACCGACATCTCTTGAATCTGTCACCTAATTGTGTCCAGCTGCTATCACTGGCCCCTCACCCCATCATGAATAAACCAATCCCTACCTTGTCCACTATCTAAGAGTGGCCCCACCTCCTCAATCTCCGCTTTTCTTAACCTCTCTAAATCTAACTCTCTGATCCCATATGTGATGTTTTCCCAAATCATCTTCAGTGTAGTCTTCGTCTCTATTATCCTAACCAGCATTTCACTTACCTCTTCAATTCTATTTGCCGCCTTTACTGCTCCACAATGAGATGTTATAGACATTTTAGACATTTTTTCCATCTTCCATTGTTTTGTTTCAGTTGCAACCACTCAAAATCTTTGCTATTCCAGTCATTGTCTCCAATTTTGTTCTTTCCTTGAAACTTTATCCAATCATAATCCTTACTGTCATAGTCATGTGACATTTCTCTCTCAACCGTGAGCATCAAACTAACTTATCGAGAAAGGGTTCGTCCATGTCTCTTTGATGCACTATTGGGCCTTTTTACAAACACATTTGAGAAGCACTAGTGTTATCACTCAGATTAGTCTGTTGTGATCAATGAGTGGTCACTTCGATCAACCAATATTACCACCTTTTCATTTGTTCAGATGTCTTGTATGTTCATCACCTAAAGTCTTGTCTGAAGACCACCTTTTGCATTTGTATGAATGTCTTGCCTGGTCATCACCTCAATCTGTTCATTCAGTTGCATATTGCATTGTAGTAAATCAGACATCATGACATTTGTTTCATTTTTGTATTCACTCTCACTAGCTTCCTTTGCAAGGTTTTGTAGTGCTTTCTTTTCTAACACTAACACATCATACTAAAATGCAAGTAGGTAAATCAAATAATCACGACTTGGCAAAAAATGACAACTAGATTTTTACTCTATCAAAAACTGCAGTCTGCCACAGCGATTATGTCAGCTCAATGCTTCTTTGTGTCAGCCAATATTGCATATTTTGCATTTACACATGAATTGATTCTTTTGAGTAGTCTGACATGCCTTGAGCCCGAATGTGCTCTTTTTGTTTGCTACAATATTTATTATGGGTTTGCTGGAACACTCTCTCGGCTCATACTGTATATTAAGCATTCTATCATATCATCGAAGAGCATTATTGAAAAGTAGCGCAGTATTGAAAGCGAACTCTACAGTGTTGTCAGTTAATAAGATTATCTCACAAACATAAATTTTATCATTTACTCTACTGAGGAACAAAAACACCCTCTAACATGAACACCTTTGAACCTGAAGCACCTCACAAACTTACTTCAGTAGTTCGCACGACAAACACTGGCTACAGAATTTAGCCAGTTGGTCAGCCACAATAGGTCTTGGGCCATATTAGAGGGTGACACAAAAGCTCATTTGAACTAATTTTATCTCCTCATAATCCTTTGATGCTTTTATTGGTACAGATTGATGCATTCACATTATTGTGCATGGCAGGTCGTGGTTTCTTGTACTTATACTTTGTTTTCAATGCACCTCATTGTCATGGCTATGAAGGCGGACCGAACACAGTTCAAAATGATCTCTCCTCCATTCCTTCTGAACAAGTTGTTCTCCTAATGGATACGTGACAACTAGAAAGGGGGGAAGCCTGGGATTTAAGTTTAATAGTGCTGTAACCTGTTGTAACTAATAATTTACCGTGTCCACTGTGCAGCTTCAACAGGAGGGAAGGTTTCCACAGTGATATCCCCATATGCAAAGGTGACACACGACAATCGATAACTATCCGGGTTCTCTCTTAATGTAGAAGATTCATCCAAGCTCTTGCGGTTCGTGGCCAACCCTCCATCTGCAATATTAACAATGCAAGTCCCACACAACTGCTTCCCCTTGCAGTTCGTCCATCTCGTAACGCTTTGGTAAACATTGATGCCATTATCTGTGAGGACTTGACGTACGTTGCACCCCGCCTTGGCTTGGATTGTACGTATATTCTCATCTTTCGCCCCTTTATTTTGTACCACAGTGATTGTTATGTCTTCAACCTCTCCCGCAGAACCTCCGTTACAGAGATCTTTGAGTTCTTCTTTACTGCCGCGAAAGAAGACAAGTTCAACGTTTTTTGTTTTTTTTCTCAACGAAGCAAATGCATTCATGACTACATCGAATCCAGCACCAATCAAAGTAATAGGCTCTCCCAAATCCCCGTTGTCAGCTACTCCACGCAATTCACATATTTGATCTCCCTTCTCTACCTCACCAGATATAGATGCAGCCCCTGCTGGATCCAATTCTCGGACGTAGACGAAGGAAAAAGACAAATCAGTGCCCCATTCTATTCCTGTGGCGCGTGAAAGACGGACACGGCGGAGACGTGGATCGACCGAGATGTCAATGGGTTCGTTGTCCTGGACATCATCAACGGATGATCGGTGAATCACCGAGTGTCTCGGTATGGTAGGCTTAATTCGTTCACCCTGGTGTATGTTATTGCGTGATAGACTGGCCAAACCGACGGCACCGGAGAAGCCTAAAGTCATCCCCAAACAGTCGCACAAGAAGATGCCCAAGAGAATGAGGCCGTTGCGGGTGATCGCGGCGTTCATTTCGTTACAGTGAGACAGAAGTCGAGACAGGTCGAAGGCTCTTAATTTGGTGAAGGTCACAAAGTCACAACGTCGGATGGCAACGAGCAAAAAGAGACGACAGCAAAAAAATGAGAGCGAGGAAGAAGATGGACAAAAAGGAAAAAGGCATGCAGAAAAACAAATAAATGCGCCGCAAAAATATTCCGCCACGGGGACTCGAACCCCGGTATCCTGCGTGAGAGGCAAGTATGATAACCACCTACATCATGGCGGACCTGGGTACAGTAGTCAACCCAAGACTTTTCTGAAGCTAAAATTCAAGAAAAAGTACTTCCACGTCAGCAAAATATGTGAGAAAATCACGCTCACAAGTGCAGAATTGACACCCACTACCTCCACGTCAACAAAATCCGTGAGAAAATCACGCCCACGCAGTGCAAAAATCTAACGCAGTGCACCAGCCGAGAATCGAACTCGGGGCCCAACGATGGCAACGTTGGATTTTACCACTAAACCACTGGTGCTCATGACACACGTTGGACCCCTCCCTTTTTTTTCACAATGTAGACATGCCTACCATCCCTCCTCAAAAAAAGCGTGCCTGGAAAAAATGCACAACTCATTCAAACACATCCCGTCTCACCTTCAAGCATACATACAACAGCCATGTCGATTGATTCATAATAAACAAAAGAAGTACTTAGATTCTATTCAAAAGAGGATGAAAGCGTCAGATGAATGAGCTATCCCAGCCAAAAATGCCATCGTTTCTGAACATGAAAGCAGAAAAGTAAAGTGCAATGTAGATTATTTCATAGGCTTTGAAGAATTCGAGTTTTAACAATACCACAATCGTGCATCACTTACCTTCTCCGTGGTCGCATTAACAGGCATCTGTATCGTATCAGGTTTGGATCAATATCCAAAACCACAACTATATGTGACCACTAAGTCGATGAATGCCAACGACAGATTCTTCTAGGACCAATGAAGCCATATAGAACATAATAATCAAACAGCCTCACTCTACTCTGATCGTCTACCTTACTTTCACTAGTAGAAATATGCACCTCAAACGTAGACAGACCACTGAGAGGCAATCACAAATCTCTCAGCAGACACTGCATCGTCGATGTATATCCATCACACTAATACTTTGTATTCATTTCTTAACGAAATCTTCATCGACATCGCGTCGACTTGCAAATACTATGTAACTGTGTACCGTTCTACATCTTCATGGTCTCACTCATCTCCATTCACTTAATAACATTCCACTCGTTGTTGTCGAAACAATCATTCAGTCAATCTGGTGGGACGAGGGCGCACACGCGTGGAACTGGCTTACGAGTTTATTTGCCACTACCGATAGAATCAGTTGAAGACAATGAAACTATGGTTGATCAACAATGCTGCCGGTCTAATATTCGCGAGTGGTAGATATCATGCACCTACAATTTATTATCATTCTTGACAGTTTTACATCTACCTACCGTGCGTTTTACCTTGTTGCCTCGGACTTCGACGATGAATGTGCCGATGCGAGGCGGCATCGAGGAGAGTTCATAGATCGATGGAGAACGGAGAGCCGGCAAAGATGATAGACTCGGACGGGAGGACAAATCTTTTGAGTCAGAAAAAAAGCGGATTGTGTGTTGTGTGATGTGAGTCATCCTGTCATCTTCGGCGTTATTTTGCGTGGGTCGACACTTACTGGGCGCCAGGCGGGCACTGTCCCAAGAAGTTTGCACAAGTACAAATTCAGACACACCGGGGACCGGCTGTCTCTTCAGCCATCTATTACATCCTCGTCGTCATCGTCAAGAAATGAGAAGCCTAAAATTTTACATTCTGCTAGTCAAAATCATTTCTTGTTCTTGCTTGTTTTACTAGTTAAATTTCTTGATATCATAAGTTCGGTATCTTTTATAGCGAAAATTTAGAGGTAATTCTCCTTTGCATCTCAAAATCATTTCCTTTTTATTGCTAAAAATGATTACATTAAGTAAGATAAGTATCTTCTATGTCAAGTTGTTGAAGGTAATAGGTATTGTCACGATTAATCGAGATACATGGGATCAATATTGTACATTTAACTTCAAATGCCCACCTCTATGGGGTAGGTAGGTGTGTCTGTTAGTGCGTAAGCACCGGCTGGTTAAATAGGGAGCAGCTATTTGTAGTGCATGATGTTTTGTATATATTTACTAGTTAAATAAATTAAATGATTCACAATTAAAATCTTAAGAGCCTTGCCATAATTATTCTATTGGTTTACTTTAATTTAGTAAAATACATGTTAAGATAATTAAAAATGGAAATGGAATACTACAAGCACAAGCTGAATGCATGTGAGCACTTTAAAAAATCCGATCTGTAAAAATATCTTAGCAAAATTTTCCAATGTCTCTAGCATACTTAAAAATTCTAAATAAACTGTTTCTCACATCCCCTTGTAAATTTTAACACATAGAAACGTACTGTTGTCTCAAACTCACATCTTCTCAACTGCCATCCTGCTATGGTCTGTTTTTTCATATGTCATGTGAAATGAAACCTTCTTCATAATGGGGATTCCGTGACAAGAATGAAAAGATACCAATGACAACAATGACGAAAAATTGATTCCAACAAAGTGAGAAAGAAATTGTGGTGTGTAGTTTTGTTGTAAATATATACGAAACATCATGCACTATAAATAGCTGCTCCCTATCATATAATTCCAAAGAGATAGAGTGATATGCACATATTAAGTGCCATAATTAGGAAATAAAGGTGTATTTAAATATGTATATGTACATATGAATGTTCGTTTGACTGAAACTTATGAAAAGTTGATATGCACATATCGAAAGACTATACTACGAGTGGTCTAACAACTTTGGAACACCCTTTCTAGACAATTTCTTGAGAGTTTCCAAAGAGTTTCTAGAACAATTATCAAAATAGTACTATTTATTCCTATATACATAATCATAGTAGGGGTCACACATGGGCAGTTTTAGGATTCGTACATCAATCAACGGTTACATGTGACAACTCGTGAATGGTTGAATGTGTATCGTCAAACGAACAGTACCCTTAAAATTATCTTTCATTCTTCACATTGGAGTAGTATGATTTTGGAGATCATTCTAGAAACTCTTCGGAAACTCTCTAAAAACTGTCCAGAAAGGGCGCTTGACAATTTTTTGACCACTCGTAGTATGTACATATTGGGGGACATTATTTGTGTCTAACTGATGCGACACCTCGAAACTTTCTGCATCGAAACAAATGCCAAGCAGCCATTTTATCCATCCAATGTGAATCAACGGACGCTGTGCCATTTTGAATCGCGATCAAAATCTGTTCTTTCTCAATAGACTCAAACGTTTCTCGTGATTATTTAAGTCCATCTTATTTGGAACCTTATAGAATCGACTTTTTTATGTTGGAAATTTTGAGAACTTGGAACAATTTGGAAATTCTAGAAATTCGCCTTTATTTGCTTGCGTTTCCTTTTGATTCGACGGGATAGAGTTTGTCTTGGACAACTGTGCTGCTAGCCACATCTGCCAAGACAAGGAGTTATCTGTGACTCTTCCTCTGGAACCTTCAAATAGCTGTAACTTCACTGCAATTTGAGAAGGTGAACCAGCAGTAGAGGGAAGGATTAGAATATATTGGGAGGATGATTATGGCAAAGAGTATGCTTACGACTTGACGCATTTTTTATTCATTCTCCAAAAAGTACCGCCAACAGCATCTCTATTAGTCGACTTGGAGATCAGTTTGAGAAGAATGATCCTGCACCCAATAACTATCCATCAGAGGACATATGGGTGAAGTCAAATAAACATTATTCAGTGTTCATACGGGATCATTGCAAGAACACAAAATGAATTGTTCATGAAAGTTTTCGGATTCCAGAGATACAAGTCAATTCAAGAAACAGAACATTCAGGTCTTACTTCACGCGCATTGACAAAATCTACAATGAAATAGTTAGCTCTATACTTTTCTATCATGTGTGGTAGAAAACAATAAAGAAGAACCAACCACAAGACGGCGAGAAGTAGTTAGGAATTTCAAGCCAGGTGACAGTTTCAATTACAATCCAAGAAATGGCAAAATTCAAGTTACAAAATATTATTTGCGCATCGTCTCAACGGATGCTGGGGATTTTCACAAAGTAATCCTAGCATTGAGGCAGAAAGTAATAACGAATGAAACACACCTTTCTCTCATTGATCAGGGTCAACTTCTAGAGGCAGTGAGCATGTCAAAATCATCACATAGTGGTGTGGTGATGAAACTCCATGAACATTAGCCGGTACTGGCTTTACAATATAGCTATCTACTAGATTAATACTCTTAATACTAAAAAGAAGGGACAGAATAGATTCGTTCCAAAATCTGTGTGATTCTTGATAGTCGCAACAAGAGACAGTGTTTTGATGCATTTTGTGGTGTACAATATTGCACTGCTTTGACTGCATTTACAGTTGACATTTACTTCTTATTGAAACAATTGTAACCAAAGAAACAGAACAAATTATTTGATACAATAACCACCACACCAATAGACAAAATAAAAACCTGTGTGGTTGCTGTCCTGACAAAGCAAAGGGTGGATATAATGACATGATGTCATGGTTGATACAAGGTAGCAAACGCAATATAAGTTTATTTCCTGGCAGCCATTGTTGGTGGCCTGCCTCCCAACAATTTGCTCCAAGAGATTTTGGGTAGGAGGTAGGAGTAATAAATTTATTCTTTAAGTGACCAAAGAAGGCAATTTTGTACCCCTAAAACGCGCCATCCAAAATCTGCAATGCAAAACCGCAAGTCAAACAAAATGGCAAACCGCCAACACCGAGTCAGTGGCTAGAAGAGCCGTAGCCGAGTGAATTGGGAGACCTGGATATGGTCTCACCATTCAACTTTAATCTAGTGTTTCAGTTAATAAAGTATTCTACTAACCGCTACGAGTAGTTGATCATCAACGTTAGGCTTATTGCCTACTTCCGGTTGCTACATGCTACAAGGGTGTGTTTTCAACACTTGAGGCTAAGTTGTTGAAGACGAAAAAAGACAACTCTAATGGTAATTCTAATGGTAACAGAAATGGTCAAGACGAGTCGAATAGTTGCAATCTGGGATCAGGAGAAAGTATGACATACTAAGAAAAAAGGTGCAAAGATGGAGAAGAATGGACATAAGTTCATCTGGTATCACAAGCACAACAATGGCAAGGCAATGTATATGCCTGAGCCTCATGACCAAGCTCAGGGAAAGTTGGATTATGATCAGAAGAACACTGCAGCTAAAGCGTGAAGGCAAAAGCGTGACAAGCAGAAGAAAGATGGTGATTCTACAACCAATGCCAATGGCACGCCTCTCGACAGTTGACTCTTGTCAAGCACCTTGCGGAAGACGTGACCGCTCAAACTGAGGTATCTGATGCTGATGCTAAGAAGCGCCAACGACATTATCAGCAAGTCAAAAGCATGTCAAGGTTGATTCAAGGTGGTAGTTTGTTGGTGGCCTCCCGACAATTTGCTCAGATTTGCTCCCAGTGATTTTGGGTAGGAGTATTAAATTTACCCTTTTAGTGGCCAAAAAAGGCAATTTTGTACCCCTAACGCGCCATCCCAAAAAATGCAATGCAAAATCGCAAACCGCCAAACCCCACACACAAAACCAACCATGAGCCCTCCAACCAACAACAAACCAAAGAAACCAACCGCCAACCCCCCCGTAAATGCAGCAGCACCACCCGCAGCCGAAGATTCGTCAGACGAAGACTCCATAAAGCTAGTATGGCAGGACGATGAGGGGGCAGATTTACGTTCGTTGTTTGCCAAGGATATGATGACAATGACTCAGCAGATTGATGGTTGGAGTGGGGAGAGTGATGGCGAGGATGATGAGGACGAAGAGAAGGAAGAGGATGAGGGGTAGGTTACTTATAGACTTGTCTTGCTGCTGTTTCTCATGCTCGTGTCGTGACATTTCTATTTGCTCACATCTTGTGTCAACCCTCATCAATACTGCCTGCGGTGGCCAACTTTGTATTCAGAAACAAAACCGCAACAAACTCCAACACCACCAAACACCCCGCCGAAGCAACCACTGCAAAATGCAACACCAAAAAGTCACCACCACCCCCTACAAAACAAAGCAAACGTAAAAGATCTCTCCCCACAAATTTGAAAATTGGTCAAAATCTAACCCCTCCCCCCTCTGCCTCCGTGGGAGGAGAAATTCATTCGGCCGAGACTCCCGCGACCATTTCCAAGTTGAAACGTAAACGTAGAAGGGGTGTTGGTTTTGTCAATCATGCTGGCAATAAGAGCAACGGCAGCAGCAGCGAAAAAAAAGGTGCAAGTGCTGCCAGAGGAGGCAGCAATGAAGCTAAATTAAACACACAACCAACCTCAGAATCCTCCGAAAAGAAGCAAAAAATCTCAACCTCTCAAGAGGTAGATCGAGTCTTTGACTTTTTGGGTTTGCCGGAGCAACAGCAGTGTACTCAGGACTATTCTACGTCGGTGCTAAAGAGTGCAGTGGAAGTAGAACGGTCGGGTAGTACTTCGCCCATGCCTCCGAATAGATTGTTTGTCGGTCAGTCTACAGTGAAAGTTGATGCCTCTGCAACGTTGTCTAAAGAAGCAGGTAAAAAGGCCCAAAAGATCAAGTTGCCACCCCTACGACCCGGGAAGGAAAATGAATCAATCAACCTGAATCAAAATAAAGATGAAGCTTTGTGTGAAAAGAACGAGTCATGTGTGAATAAGACTGATGTGGAAGATTTGTTTAAAGAGATTGAGATGGGTTTGGATCGAAAGACTGCTGAAAAAGCCGACAAAGGAGATGAAGGCAATTCTAGTTGTGGCAACGCTGATGCTATGAACGTTGACAATTTAGCATCAGCTGTAAGTGCCGATTGTTCAGTCAACAAATCAAATACTGTACCGACACAAGTGGCTGTTGCTCCTAAAATCCTTCCAGGTCACCATCAGCAGTCAGCCGTGAGTGGTCTTGGGCAGTCAAACAGTGTAGCTGTGCCAAAAGTACATGTGAATGTCAGGCACACAGTTGACACGTCTAGGTTGCAAACAACCTCTACGAGCCATCCAACTGCAGGTGTTGGGAACTCAAATCAGTCAGTGAACCGTAACAATATGAATGTTGGGTTCAAAGAGAGTAGAGGCATATCTGCTACGTCAAGTACATATCCCAGACAGACAACTTCTTCAAACAATTTTAATAGTGCACCTAAACAACCGTCTGTGCCAGCTACTGCTATCAGAACTACAGCGTCCAACTCCAATCACGAGTCAGTAAGAGGCGTGCCTGGTGCTCTTAACACCAGATATTCTTCAAAGTCAAATATTAACTGCGATGCGTGGAAAGGCACTTGCAAAACAACAAATACCACGGCTATCGTCAGAACCAACCCGCCAGTGGTTTCAAAGCAGTCTTCGTTTGCCAGTTCTACCACAAAAAGCGTCACGAGTGCAATACCCAACAACAATTACAATACAGTACCGGCATCCAATCACACCAAGCAATGTTCTACATTCAACAAAGAAAACGATGATGAATTTGCAGACGATGACTGGGACGACATAGATTTTGCAAAAATTGACGAATGCGTTGCCATGAGCCAGTGCAAACCAAACAACAATCTTTTAGGTGACGACGAGTTTGATGCTATCAACGATGAAGACTTGGTGGCGATTGATGTTCCACCTGCCAATACCAATCGTGTTGTAAGCAGCACCTTAGATGACGAGTTCGGTGACGACGATGACGAACTTGCAGCCATTGATCTTACTGCTGCTATGACTCAACCCAACACAGCTATATTAAACTCGTTTGAAGCCAATTTTGGTGGAGTTCCTAACACCACTCCGGGCAAGGTTGTGTCTGCCAATTCAGGCGAATTTTCGGATGATGACTTTGCAGATATTGATTTTGATGCGATTGACAACCGAGTGGCTGAGCAGATGCAGCAGGCTTCGATGCCGTCAAAGCATATTCCTGCTCAGAACCGCCGGCGCCATGATGCAAACAATACACTTTGCTTTACTCGTTATGTCATTAGAAGTGTCGAAGAAAACTTTGGGACAACTACAAAGACAATAGGTGTTGCAGTCTGGACTCTTGATGAGGCAAAATCAAAAAGCAGTGATGAATTAGAGTGTCTGAGAAAGTATCAAGAGGACGAGTTTCTGAGCAATGTTAATGCTACAGCACCAGTCCATGGTTACATCCACCTCCGTGGTATTTGGTACTACACGAAATGCTGTCCCGGCGATGTTATTCACTTAATCTCAATCAGCGGTCAATACGCAACAGATAAAGCTGCTCTGCCAGTTGTTTTGGACTCTCTACACGGAACCACAGATCAAGATGATTTGGTTCTTGTGATTCACCCCGATGAACTAATAACACCCACTTTAATCAGTGAGGCTGTAACTTGTCCACGTCTATCAGTCCTACAGCAACGGCTTGGATCGACTGGACTCAGCGCGAGGTCAGCCGTGATTGGAACGCTTCGCCATGATTTATTCGAGCGATGTTTACAAGAGCACAATGCTTCCCGTCAAGCTGCGGCTGTGTTTACACGCCAGATTCTTCGGAATAATGCCGAGTCTTTGGTTGGCTGTGGGATCACTGAACAAAAGGATGCATTTTCAGAAGTGATGAAGACACTGCCTCAGATTCAGGTAAGTCGCTGTCATACTTTTCTTGCGATATCTTCTTATAATACATTGGCGGTCTTTGTTAACACTTCAACCTCCCATCTTTTCATAGAAATTTCTTCAGACATACACATCATGGGATGGGTCAAAATCGGGAAAAATTACGCTTGGCTCTGACAGACAACCAACCGAAATGCTCAAAGGGGAGTTCCCATCTTCTGATACACTCTTTTCAATTAACGACATTTATTCAACCGAAGAAATGACCATGTCACCTGAACTTGGTCTGAAAGGTTATGTAGATGCCACTGTAGCAGCCCAAACGAAACCTCCAGGTCCAGGCAGTGCTTGTACTGCATTGCTGCCGGTAGAATTGAAAACGGGTCATTCTCAGACTTTGAAAAACAACCACAGTGCCCAGCTTGCTGTATATACAGTTTTATTGAGATCTCGCCACGGCACTTCATCCTCAATTAGCACTGGCACTAAAGCCAGCTCTGCTTCTACTGAAATTGGAGCCGCTAGCAGTGGAATGTTACTATATCTCAACGATAAAGCATTCAATGCAATTCATATCAAGCCAACTCTCGCTGATGCGAAACAACTAATTGGACAGAGGAATGATGTTGCTTGTGACAGCTTGAGGGCATCTCGTCCCCGTGGGATCACAATTGAGTACAGTGATAGTGGAAGAGTCAATAATGCGGAATCTAGACATCTCAAGTGAGTTTAGTCAATGCATGAGTAATCTCTATTGATTGTTCTGTTGTCTCATCCCGTGGTTTGCATAACTACTCCCTCTTCTTGACATAGAGCAATCATCAATCCTCCTTCTCCAAATGATCTCCCTGTCTTAAACCCGAAAGTTAACGAGTGCGAACGATGCTATAAAAGCCGAGAGTGCATGATGTACGCGTATGCCTCATCATCTAAAGAGTCTGTTGCTGCTCTCAACACTGGTCATCGTCGTCTTTCTCAACACTTCACCTCTCACCTAAATCATGCCGATGTAGAGTATTTTCGAAAATGGGATCGACTCATTGATTTAGAAAGACACGCAAATTCCAAAGATAATTCCGTCAAATCATGGCTGTTTGGGTCAAGCGAAAAAGAGAGAGCTGATGGAAATTGTATTTCGTCACTCCTCCTAAACACGTCTAGTTTAACGACACAGCTTTACTCCAAGACAGCTTCAGCCAGCGAAGAACGCTCCATATTGCACTTTATGAGGGCCCCTGATGCTGTATCACAAGCACCTCTTCCTACTCTAAGCATCGAATCTGGCAACTATGTGTTGCTGAGTACCGATAGTGCGTTCTTGGCCACTGAACGTGGAAGCATGGGCAAAATGCACATTTTGAAAGGATTCGTTACACATCTTGGAGACCAAAATATTGATGTGTCTGTTTCAAAAAGAGACATTGTTCATGTAAAGCGTCTTTTTGAAGCATCCTCCAATAATGGGCTCAAGTTCCGACTCGACAAGGATGAATTTGCAAGTGGAACTGGAATACTCTATCAGAATTTGATCAATTTCTTGACGCTTGGTAAGATCCGTATGCTTCGTCACTTTTGTTGCATCTACACTCTCTTATCTATCATGCTATCATCTGCTAGATATCCCATCATTTTCGACCGAGTCCTTGGGTCAGACCCCATCCAAGACCAAGTCAATGACTGCCAATACTGATGACTCTCGTAGGCGACGAAGATTGCAGAGCTCTATCACCCAATTACATCCACATCCGCGATTTGATCAACAATTGATCTCCAATTTGTTCCACAAAAGTACATTCTCTGTACCGATTCCTGGATGCGAAATGGCTTCTCTCGAAAAAGAATTCGCAATGCTTAATAGCGACCAAAAGGAAGCCATATACAAGGTAATTAGTGCTGAAGATTTCGCACTTATTCAAGGTTTGCCAGGAACAGGTAAATCAGCAACGGTGTCCTTTCTTACGCGACTACTTGTTGCCCGCGGCAAAAGAGTTTTATTGACAAGCTACACTCATTCTGCTGTAGATAATTTGTTTTGCAAGCTCTTGGATAGCGGTCTTTCTGGGTCGAGCTCCATTGTCAGAATCGGTAGAGAATCATCATGTCACCCGAGAGTCCTATCAACGCTTGCTCAGAATATTGCCATCATGGCCGAATCGGCATCTTCAAAAACGGCAGAATCTATCAACACACCCAATGTCAACTTTCTTCATAGTGTTGTATCTTCCGCAAAAATCATTGGAGTGACAGCTTTAACTGCCCCCAAAAGCCCTCTCCTAAGTGGGCAGCATTTCGATTATGTCATTGTTGACGAAGCAGGTCAAATTAACCAACCTGCCATTCTGGGTGCCATTACTTCCGCAGATAAGTTTGTACTTGTTGGCGATCACATGCAGTTGCCACCACTGGCCCGTTCTCAGGTTGCGGAGCAAGCAGGTATGTTGTGAAGTAATGTTATTTTTAATGCTGCTCTGTTTCTCACTCTCATAATCGCTCATCATCTACATATTTACATAAAGGCTTTGGAGTTTCGATGCTTTCTCATCTTGCAGATGGATTCCCTGACTCTGTTGCGAAGCTAACCATCCAGGTAAGATATTAATCATTGTACTTTCATAGACTGAACACTATGTCCCCAATCTATCACTCAAAATGCACCATATATCTCATTATTTGTACTGCAATTAAGTATCGTATGCACGAAGATATTCAGAGTCTCTCGAACACAATCGGTAAGCAATTTATGTTAGGCATAAAGAAAAAATCCAATCCATCAATATACTTTGGTTAACCTATTGTTTTGTCTCAGCCTACCGTGGCCTTTTGAAATGTGGCAACGAAAGAGTGAGAAGCGGGACCCTTCAACTAAAGCAGTTTCCTCTCTGCCAGTCTTTGATAGACCCTGTTGACAACTACTGGTTAAATCATTCTGTCGATCCAGCCAACTCAGTCGTTTTTCTGGATACCGATGGATTGAGTAAAGAGCTAGAGGCCGTGGGACCAACCAATCAAGTAGAATCAATCATCACAGCACGATTGTTGGCTGCTCTCTCTGCAGCAGGTCTTGATGCGTCTTCTATCGGTATAATCACGCCTTTTCGATCGCAGGTGAGTCCATTATTCTTTGTAAAAACGAAACCTCTTTGCAAGCTAATAATTGGAGCAACCTGTCTTCTGGGCATCTAGCTTCGTATCTTAAACGAGAACTCCGTGATCAGTGAATCAAAAAGGTACGGACTCGAACTTGGCACAGTTGATGTGTTTCAAGGCCGAGACAAGCCCGCCATCATCTTGTCACTTGTACGCAGTAACCAAGAGGGAAAGACAGGGAGGCTTTTGCAAGATTTTAGGCGACTGAATGTAGCGTTCTCTCGGGCAAAGCAGAAGCTTGTAATAGTTGGATCTTTTACAACGCTTTGTTCTGGTAGTGATGTGATGCGCCCAGTTCTTGACTCAATCCGAGAGAGGAACTGGGTTTGTAAAATTTCTCAGCTTTCTAACTAATGCTATAAATTTATTCCTGGTGGACATGGGCAGATTAATTTATGCTTGCTTCTAGGATTGGGAGAGTTCAGTGCAAAGAGAAAAGCAATGGGAGTTCTAGTTCCGCCAAGGTACTAATTGAATTGTTTCATCCATCATTGGTTTTTGTCTTAATAGAAAAAGTCTCTTTCATTTTCTACCCAAGACACAATGCTAATCATAACAGAATGAAACTCAAGCTCGTTCAGTATTCAGTATTGTAATAAATGTGACTTCTAGTAGCTCCCATTATTCAAAGTTGCGTGCAGTGGTTCAGAAGCCGATCTGCAAGTTGAAAGCCCCCACCCCTTCATTCAAAGTTTTGCAGAGTGGACCAGAAGCTGAAGGACACCATTCAGCAATTGGAACGAGAAAATTCCTGATCGAGGTTGAAATGATGTAAGGTCCCCTAATCAGCGCATGGATGTTTGAAGTCAAACCGTTCAGGAGTTGATTGAAAAATTAATGATAACTTTTACCCCAGTCCAAAACTATTCTGAGGTACTACGGTGTCATCTAAGTTGACCAACTTTGACGGCTTATTTTGACAGTTCAGCAAAACTCCGCCCGAAAGCAACATTACTAGTCTTAAAGGACTTGTTGAAGAGCTCGTCCTGTTATTAAGCCATAAGAAAAGGCTGTCATAGGAGGTACTAGCAGCACATTGAATTGAGATAATACCTCATTATAGCCTCCATAGACCCCTGGTACTCATTCTATGGAAAAAATGTCAACTTAAATTTGAACCATTGCTGCATCTTAGTTTCAGCTCAATTGATCAGTCTTGCTAGACAGGTTGGGGATACTTTGGTGGGATAGAATGCTCTGCCAATCAAGACATTGTTTTCTTCATTTTAGCAGCAGCTTTGTACTTTGCAACTGGATGGTTACTATATGCTGTTCAAGGAGTTATTGCCAATGATTCTGGATCAAGTGGCTCAGAAGTGTATACACTGACGATTGACGGCTGTAACAAAGTCTGATAGTTTAGATAATGGGATACAGACAATTGAAAAGTTGTGAAAAAGAATTCCAGATGGTTCAATATTGGTTGCTACTGTGGTTGTTGAGAGGCGGAGGAAAAAGAAGGGTGGTATCGAAACCACTCATCAGATCAAGAAAGAAATATTGCTAGCTTCTTCACTGTCTGGTCCAGCGAATGCGGTGAACTCACATGCATGATGCATTTGCATTTAGCAATCTAGGCAAGACACATGTTCTTTTTCAGTAATAAGTTTTTAGGAGCAGAGGGTGCATACATGCAAAATGGCAATGTGGGCTCTATCTAAGAGGTGCACCCAATGCAGAGATCAAGAACAGACAGGATGAAGGGTGAGAGGACTGTTAAAAGGATTATGTTTCACACCTATGCTGAGGTGAGGAACATGAAGACCACCGTGCTTTGTCCATCACAGGCACTGTAAATTGTCTTGCAAGTTGATACTGAGTAGGTCCTGTTTGGTGGATTCATAGCAATACAAAGAGGTTATGAGTTAATTTAGTCAAAAGGAAGTGACAGTAGATGCTTCCAGTTTATTTCTTGGCAAATGAGGCACAATCCCAAACAGGCAAGTAACAGAAGAATTTTGACAGACTGTGCTTCCAACTGACTTGACTCAAGTTATCTATTGAAATGTAAGCATGGCTTCAGTGGAGACGATGTATATTGATTTTTTACTGTGGTGCGAGGTGTTGGGTTGAGTGCCCCTCACTCACAATCTTATCCCAGTTGTGTTCGCATCTCTTCAAAGAAAATAAACTAACTCAGATGGGATTGTTGCATCTACAACATACAGCAAATTAGCATAATACATTGGTTGTGCAATATCTGAGTTCCAGTTGACAAGTTGGATTCTATTGAAGAAAAGAAACGTTCCTTTTCATGAGCAGATGTTTATGACTGGATCCTTTAATGACACTTGTACTTTCAGTGGCACGAGTAGCCCAATCAAACATGTCTTACTATTAACACAAACATTTGAGAGTTCTCATTGGGTATTTTTTTATCAATAACACTGCACTTATGGTTTTAGTTGTCAATGTGGTAATGATAACTGTACAATATAGTTGAGTCCATGTATTTATTTCACTAATTCCTGTTACATAGAACAAATTATATTTGAAACTACAATAATTTTTATTTGACTTATTGACGTGGGTTTACAGTGTTAGGTGATAACATAATGAAGATCAGACAGCAGCACAAGGTTCTACTCTTGATCAGTCAAAATTTGATGAATGGATTTAACATAGTGTGGAAATACTCTGAGTATAAACATAAACATACGAGTACAACAAATCCCATAGTCGGCCACATGTTTACAAGCTTGCTTTTTCATGATTCTGGAGAAGATTTGATACAATGTCAAGGAAATCAATATCATCTTGCGGTCCTTCCATCCCAGTGTTCTTGCTCGAAAGTTGTCCTTCTTCGCTTCTTTGAAAATTCAAGATATCCTCTTCGGTCAGATCAGGAGACTCAACAGATACACGACTTTGCCTAGCCACAATGGTGCTGCTGCTGATGTCCACATCTACTAATTGCCTCCTTGATGACAATGCATTTCGCATTGAAGACGGAATGGAAAAGTACATGAAAGGATCCATCACACGAACAATCGCCAGATCGGACGAATTGATGTTGGTGATGTCAAGCTGCCAATTGGTCCGTTCTTCAAGAGCTTCTGGGTAAGGACTTGTTTCCTCGTTGATGTCTTTGTTTGCGGAGTTCAAGGCTTCATTCTTCTTGCTTTCATTTGGTTTGCACATGGTTGGAGGCGAAGAGTTTAGATGTGATATCTGCGCAGCAGTTGTTGAGTGGTGAAGAATCCGTGTCGCGTTGAAAAATTATGAGCCTGTGGATT
>JALLAY010000069.1:0-23005 GCA_036939635.1 Cyclotella baltica | reverse complement strand
TTGGCATTTGATTGGATAATATAGATATTCCTACTCATGATTCAGTAAATACTAAAGTTTGTCAATTTTTATAATTCTTTTAGAAGAGATAAAATGAAAAGTTAAGAAGAATCTTTAATTTGCAACATGTATTTTTACACACATTTTTCCCAAAATCCATGCCCACAAAATCTCTCATTGTATTGTTGGGGTAAAGTTAGATTACTTTGATGTGGGTTATTTCTATAGGCCAGTTGAGCCCTAGGTTTCATGTTCCGGTTTTTCGTTCTGGTCTTTGAGGACCGGAATCGGAACGTTTTCCGGAATCGCACTGAAACTTCATTCATGTTCTGACAGTTTTGGTAAAGGGATGTGACCGGAATGGAATTCCGTTAAGTGACTCCGACCAGAACCGGAACATGACTACGTAAAATGTTAAATAACTATCATAACTTTAATTATTGATGTGTTAATGATATTTAATGGATTATAAGTCTCTAATTAAATGTTTCAAAGATGTCAAAAAGCTATTTAAGAGAGCATTAATCACTATGTGTTGTAGTGCTGTAAAGTACACTATGATAGCTAATTTACCAAGAACATGGGTCGAAAATATGTTTTCTAAAACAGAGGAAGTACAATTCGTATCTCTCAATGTCATCGAGTTGGTGGCAGTTATTGTAAACGAACTCGAATCCCATTAATTAACACCAATTTTGGTAGCTTCAACGGAAAAGATTATCGCTACTTTCGTACGTTATTTTCAAATTTGATTCACGCTTACATCAAAATTTGAAGTAAACGGTACTTCACTTCTTAATCGTGAAGTGACGTGACTTGAAGTGACGCGAAGTGAAGTGACGTGACGTGAAGTGACGCAAAGTGACGTGAAGAATTTTGGTTAGTAATATTTCTACTTAAACTATTTCACTTCTCGTCACTTCTTGTCACTTCACTTCACGTCACTTCAAGTCGCGTTACTTCAGGATTAAGAAGTGAAGTACCGTTTACTTCAAATTTTGACGTAAACGTGAATCGGATTAGAAAATAAGGTAAGAAAGTAGCGATGAAATGATTCCGTTGAAGAGACCAAAATTGGCGGTTTTTTTATGTGATTGGAACTACGTTTAAAACTGCCACCAACTCACTGAAGTTGAGAGATACAAACTGTACTTCCTCTGTTTTAAAAAACGTAGTTTTGACCCATGTTCCTGACAGATGGTAATCTGGGACTACGTCATGACATGTCAATTTTTATGTCTATGTCACTATGTCAATGCCACCATCAGCTGACATGACGTGACATGACAATTCCTACTAAGATGACAGGTCATAGGACCTAAGTTCCTATTTGGGCATTTCTTTTGATGGTTGGTCACTAGCTTTGCCTAGTTATTGCCTAAAATCAGGCATTGATGTATATTTCCCCCTTTTCTTTGGCTGTAGGTGAGGTACCAATGTGAATAGGCCTAGTATATGTAGTAAGGTATCTTTGTAAAGATGTAATTAATTCAGTAAATAAATAAGCTAGAGAAACCTAGTAGTATCTTTAATATCGCCCAAATGTTTGCACCTATGTTCCTTTAAACATTTGATGTCGGCGGTTGGTTTCGGGCACTTGCAGCAATTCATTTTTTTAGATCTCTCAGCAGGCCAATTTGGGTACCTAAATGAAAGCTAGTAAAAACTACTAGGATGCCCCAGGCCATGCAAATAAACCAGCTCATCAATGGCAATGGTTTGATGCGCTGATCCACCTCTAGCCGAGGACAGAGGACATTGTGGCGAAATTGTGTTATTACCAATCTGCTATGTCTGGTTGGATGATGGGGCACTGTTTCACTATGTCATGATTAGAAATTCTGCTTCCACCGTTGCCTTAATTGGAAAGTTGAAAATTTTCAATGTATGGATGGGTGATATGTTTCCGGACAAAGCTTTCCAGCTGACCTGCATTTTCTTCTAGTCTAACACAATCATGCCACTGGATTTCACAACTGATCATCTAATTCTTGCCAACGAGGCAATTTGAATTTTCTTACCTTACACTGATTCTACGTGGTGGGCATTGTACGTAATACCTACTCATTTGCTTTGGTGGAAGCACACATGCTTCTGGTAGAGATAAAGGTACCTTATAAGTAGAGATAAGCCTATAAGTATGGTATTTAGTTTTTCACTTTTAACTACCTAGCAACTAGCAACAACCCATTCATTTCTTTTCCGGCATTCAACATTCAACTGCGTTGACTTCACAAACGGAGACCAAAACCATGGGGGCCGCCCCGCATTACTTCTCGAGATTACTCCAAGAAAACACCATACAAATACCAGAGACAACCTTCGAATTTTACAGCGATGCCATATTGGGATTTGCCTTTTTGGTGACGGCCATTGTAGCAGCGAAGCGGTGAGTGCGTCTCCGTGTGGCAAGATTCGAACACGATTTCACGATGATATGGAGAATTACTCTCGCTGCCTTGAATATCCTGGTATATGACGAAGATTGGGACGGGCGTAGGGAAAATGCTTTTTCTTGTGTGTTGTTGATGTGGAACCTGCCGGTCTTTGACCTAGCTCTCATTGGTGCTTGGACGGATGCTTCTTTCTACTGCTGGGAATATTTCTAGCATGCTTATGTTAACTCATTACCTCCAATTGCCATAAGCTGATCACGTTTATTTTTTTGTGACTATGGCTATTCTCGATTGAATTCACGTCTTTCTGCTCTTACATTTCTTTGTTGATAATTTTGTTTTTTGGCATCCATCACAAATCATTGTCAGAATGTCTTCGAGCCGATCTCAGGGCGGAGCAGAAACTACTGTCGTCACCGCGTTTTACAGCCTAATACTCCTCACCGCATCACTACGAACTATTTGGCTGGTTATCCCTGGATCTGTTTGGTCGACCGACTACACTCCACATGCTGTAATGGCCTTTGATCCTGCTCACCCAGATTGGGTTATGCAATTCTCAGAACTCCTATTGGTTAGCGCTGGATCACTTTGTCTATTTAGCATTTTCATTCTGATTCTAGTATATTGGGCAGATATATTGAAAAAATACTTCTATCCTGGCGCTCGGAGGTCCAAACCCATGGTCACGTTCTTAGTGTTGGTAGCTGTGCTGTTGGCAATTCAAGTCCTCAATGCAACTCTCTTCTTGTTTCGTGACTATTCTACTGAGGGGATGATATTGGTCAATTCGGTTACGTTGTCATTGGTCAGCATCGTTTGTGTTTGTGAAATTACTATTTTTTCTCACAGATTTAGAACGGTGCTCAAGACCTTGGGAGCTATCAATCAAGTTTCAACAGAAAGTCAGGTCAAACGAATTGTATGGATAACTGTGACTGGGAACCTGTTTTTCTTGACACGAGCCTTTTTGGAGATTATGCTCACGTGTATGTTGCTGGTGTATTGGCATAAACATGGGACTGTGGCTGAGGTATTTTCACATGCAATGTGGGATACGTATATTCTTCTCAAGCATGCATCAGAGCTTGCTATCCTAGGATTGATGCTGTATATTCTTCAAAGTAGGTTTACAACAAATGGAGGATTTGATACAAATGGGAAAGATGGGATTGGGGGGTATGAAAGAGTCCCTGATACAGATCCCGAGAGTTTTGCCAATACTGCAGCGACAGACGCTGCTCCAACTTTATCAGTCTGAAATCAAAATTGGGCGGGTCTCTCCATGGAATATTTCAATTAATGTTTATGGGGTAGAAGCAATGATCATATTAAGTGTATATCAAGATTCGGTGTAATTATTTTAAGTCTATCCGCAAATGAGTGTGACGAAGCAAGGATGCCAGTAAAAAGCCTGCTAGAGTATGAGACAGAACATGCCTTAGGTACTATCTTTTCAAGTCTACTCAACTTTAAAGTTCCAGTTGTGTTTGTCCTCGATTTCTCCATTCTGAATACCTCTCACGATATCGTACAGGCGACGTGTCGTCTCTCCAACATCTTCAGTGAACTGGAATTTAGATACTTCTTTGTCTCCCGTATCGTCAAACCTAGTTAAACTCCCAATAGGTGTAACTACAACAGCAGTCCCACAAGCCACAACTTCATCAAAATTCGCCAATTCATCAACAAGGACATCTCTCTTTTCCACAGTCATTCCTTCGTCCTGGGCTATAGTTTGAAGACTCTTGTTGGTGATGGAAGGCAACACTGAAGGACTTTTGGGGGTCACATACTTCTTGTTTGTGTTATCAATGCCAATAAAATTGCTTGTGCTGAATTCTTCGACAAGAGTATGAGTTGCAGCATCAACATAGAGGCAAATTGGGTATCCCTTCTTCTTTGCCTCCATATTAGGCACAAGATCAGCCGCATAATTTCCAGCCACCTTAGCTGCCCCGACTCCTTTGGGAG
Source organism: Cyclotella baltica (assembly GCA_036939635.1). Classification (NCBI taxonomy): domain Eukaryota; phylum Bacillariophyta; class Thalassiosirophyceae; order Thalassiosirales; family Thalassiosiraceae; genus Cyclotella; species Cyclotella baltica. Next base: position 18,635 of record JALLAY010000069.1, on the reverse strand, counting down.
CAGCACGATCATAATTATCAACAATAATACCATTCACAGGCTTTGCCAATCCTCCTTTGTAGTAATCACCAACAGGAATCACAAGTATGATAAATGTATACTCATCAGCAGGCTGGAGACCAATTCGGGGCCCTGATCCAAAAAGAAGAGGCCTCAGATACAACGCGCCGCCTGAACCGTAGGGAGGGACGTAGGCAATATTATCTTTGACTACATCATTGCATGCTTTGATGAATTTCTCCACGGGAATTTCTGGCATCATGATTCGTTCACTGCTTTTGTTGATGCTATGTATGTGGTTTTGATATCAATCTTTTAATGAATAGCATTCAAGTATACAAAAGTAAAAATATTCAGCCTGAAACAAATCTCACCGTTTGCCATTTTCATCAGGCCGGAACATGTATACAGATCCATCATCGTGGGCAAATGCCTTTAAGCCTTCAAAGCACGCCTGACCATAGTGAAGCGCTGTTGCCCCAATGTGAACATTTATGTATGGAGACTATCAATATGTAAATTGCAAAACGAGGAGTTGAGCAATAAAGAAGCAAAGGTGAGCAAATTATTACCAGCAATGAAAAACGACTTTTTTGTTGAATAGAATCATCCAGGACCAAAAAATCTTTTATAAGAGGGCATAGATCTATGATCAACATAATACCAGCCGCAGATAAACCTATCTTGGACAGAATCGTTCATGAACATAAAAGCTTCTAATCGCAAATGCATTTTCCACATACTATGCATCAACCCTTACACAAATGCAACGACAGTCACTTACCTCCACCAATTCTTCTTCTCCCCACTTTCCATCCTTATAAACCATCCTCAAGTGTGACTTAGTCGGACGAAATTCAAAGCCCAACTCCGACCAGGGAAGATTAGCTGTACCCGGCGATCCAATTGCACTTCTTTCAGTGGTAGACTTTAAAATTTGATTCGATTGTTTCGGGACATTTCGTTGAGAAACTTGATTCTTAAGAAACGGTGATGGAGCGAATGCAAGGCAGGTTTGGGAAGTTGCCAGTAAGGCTAAGAGGGAAGACTGGAGTGTCCTCATCTTTGACATAATATTTCTCTGTTATCCACAGGCGCTGTTATCTCCCTCGATCGGCCGAAAACCTGTTTATCGTTGCTGTGGGATGGAGGGGGGGTGACTGCTGTTTGCAACGACTGCGGGGAGGTTAACTGTGACGAATGAAGTTTCGGTTGGTTGATGAGTTAATGGCTGTTAATGGACGGATGAGGAGCATCCATGACGGTGGCTGTTCTAAACTGTAAACTCCCGATGAGGATGAAGGAATTGTTTACAAATAAATGAATGACGTGAAAAAGATTAAGTTAATTAAGGTAGTAGTCGTACGTATCAGATGTGGTTAAAACTTAAAACAGAAACAATTAAACAATTTTTGACGTCATGTGTTTCCCAGTCGATCTTCACGAATGAGTAAACCTTTTCATACCATCCCTCCTCTCCTGCTCCCGGCCGTCCCTCACACCCACACCTCCTCACTCCTCATAGCTTCTCATCGTGGATCCGACATGCACCGTCCTCATTTGATAGCAGTCTTCACAACATTGCCCCTTCGGTTGGCAGTCTCATCTAATGTCCCAGTCGGGGAAGTAAGCATGGGCACATCAATCTTAGCCGTGCGCTTCGATGGAGGTATCGTTGTCGGGGCTGACACGTGAGTTAGCTTGCTTAGAGATTTCTACAGTATCCAGAATAGTCCAGAATCCAGGCTTGCTTACTCGCTTTTTTTTCCCCAATCGAAAAAATCAGTCGAACAAGTGTGTCTGGATATGTTTCCAATAGATATGCTGCAAAACTTACATTCGTCCTTGATCGGGAGATAGATTCCTTTGCTGTACCGTTGGTGAGGCGTTATCATGATGCAAGCAGCAATAATGGACGAAAAGAACTCATAGAAAGAGATAAAAGTCTCAGAGAGAACGAAATTGTAGAAAGCGAGGAGAAAAAAGAAACGTCTGATGCAAGGTCAAAGTTTTCTCTGGAAACTTTACCTCAACCAGAAGCATCTACGTGTGTAATCTGCAGATCGGGTTCAGCTGCAGACACACAACATCTTGCATCCATAATTCGTTCAGATCTAGTAACACGACAAATTTTATACAGAATCCGTGGAACAGTCACCCATGTTGCTTCATTGTTATGGAACTTACTCTCGAATGACTCATCCCTTTCAGCTAGTCTGATCTGTGCCGGTTATGACCATGAGCTGGGTAGAGGAGTTATATACACAATAGCTCCCGGTGGTACGGTGTTTGAGGAGAAAATGTGGGCTGCAGGCGGTTCTGGGTCAACTTACGTTCTTGGTTATTTAGATTCACAACTTCCAAAATGTCAAGATGACGATAGTCTTAAATTGATTAGCTCGGAAGAGGAGGCATTAGATCTTGTTTATAATGCTCTGTGTTTGGCAATGGATCGAGATGGTCAGTCAGGAGGTTTTGTCCGAATGTATGTAATCGATAAATTTGGAAGACGGTTTGTTTCCAGAAAGCCCCGATAAAATCAATGAGAGAAAATTATATTGGATCAAGTCTGAGAGTGACTTCATTTTACTGAAGCTGTTCGTGGCGTCCCTGTGAATGATTGTGAATATCTCCTGTGCCATTTATTTTGCAATACATTAAACATAATAATAACCTAACTCAAGCTGTATGATAACTCATTACTTTGAACATGTGATCTTATTGGTTGCAAGAACATTATTGACAGTTATACAATAATAATTACGTAGAACTTATCTAGCTGCCAGAGAAATTAGTCAACCCACTTCTTAAGGATAGCTTCCTTGTTGTCCGCGACAGTCTTCGCAACAGCAGCAGCATCCATTGATGCATACTTGGAAAGATCAACTGGCTTCTCCCAAGAAAAGAACAACTTTCCATCCTCCTCAACAGCATCACGTCCGAAATGGCAGTAAGCAGCAGTCCTGTTGTACTTAGGTTCCCTCAACTTCAAATCACGAGCCAAGGCACCAGGTCTGCAATCGAACTCCAACTTAACAATATCCGTGATAGCCGCGGCAGTAAGTCCCTCCTTCTCTGTTCCATAAGTCTCAACAAAGAGAGAAAGGGGCTTGGCAACACCAATAGCATATGAAAGTTGCACAAGAGCACGCTTACACAATCCAGCAGCAACGATGGACTTGGCCATCCAACGGCAAGCATAAGCAGCAGATCTGTCCACCTTGGTAGGATCCTTTCCAGAGAAAGCTCCACCTCCGTGAGCTCCCCATCCACCATAGGTGTCAATGATAATCTTACGTCCAGTAAGACCAGCATCTCCCTGAGGTCCTCCAATAATGAACTTTCCAGAGGGGTTAAGATGGACATGGCAGTCATCACGATTGTAGAGAGACAAGGCGGACTGTCCATTCTTGAGAGTGATGGATTCCAAAGTCTTAACAATCACGTGGTCGTGGATGAGTTCGTTCATTTCAGCCATTGAGGGAGCGATTTCCTCAGCTCCAGTCCAGGCAGGGCGGTTATCCTTTCCGTCCTGTTCCTCAGTGCGCTTGGCTTTGCTGGGCTCAGCGTGCTGGGTGGAGATAAGAACAGTGTGGACCTTAGTGGGGATGACAGATCCATCAGCAAGCTGATCGTAGGCAATGGTGACTTGGGTCTTTCCATCGGGACGGAGCCACCAGAGAGTTCCATCCTTACGAACATCGGTGAGTTGCTTTCCAAGCTTGTTGGCAAGAAGATGGGTCAAGGGCATGCAGCACTCAGTCTCATCAGAGGCATATCCAAACATGATACCCTGGTCACCGGCACCAACATCCATATCATCCTTTCCAATGTGAACTCCACCAGCAATATCAGGGGATTGCTTGTTGATGCGAACAAGAACTTCGCAGGTGTCACAAGAGAGACCCTTGGACTCAACGGAGGAGAGATCATCAACGAAAGAGCTGAATCCGATCTCACGCACCTGATCACGGACGATTTTCTCGTAGTCGAGGTTGGCGGCGGTGGAGATCTCACCGAAGACCATAACCATGTTGTCTTTGGTGGCAGTCTCGCAAGCGACCTTCGACATGGGATCGGCAGCAAGGCAGGCGTCAAGGACGGCATCAGAGACCTGATCGCAGAGCTTGTCAGGGTGTCCTTCGTTGACGGACTCGGAAGAGAAGAGGAAAGAGCGTGCTTCAACCATTGTTTCAGAGAGGGGATGGAGACGAAGTAGAGTTGTGGATAAATCTAATTTATGACAGGTTGGTGCAATGAAAGAACACGCACTCTCGCATCTACCTTTGTCACGACAGAGAAAAGATGCACCATTGGCACCATCAAAGATTTGATCGGTTGTGGGAGGAGTCTTCATTGGCCGCAAAATCTTTTTTCAGAACACTCTACGTGCGTAGGAATCAAATACAGATACCTTTGCAATCAATCCATTTTTATTCCACGTGGAAGTTTAATGGCACGTGACGAAATTTTGGGTCATTTCAAAGGTCATTTGAATTTCGCCAATGGACGTAGGTAAATGTAATATCATATCTAAGTACATAGCTCAACATAGGTACCTAAGATTGATAACAAATGAAGACAACGGCTTGCAACAGCTTGGCATTATTTTTTCTATATGAAAGGATATATAGTGGATTGAATAGGATAGCTCCTGTCGCCATTGATTACCATCCCGCCCAACAAAATCTTCCTCTCTTTCTGACGTATTTACTGTTCGAGTTGAGCTAGCTCAAGGTTTGAGGGCTTACTGAGGAAGGACTGTGTGGTAGACCTGGGACATTGGTGTTGATTTAAAAACAATCAGGTACCTCAAATGACTTCTTTTTCTAATTTTAAAGTAAATAGTGAACAACTTGATATAGAGTTAAACTGTTCACTAAGTCAAACTGTTTGCCAACCGTATTCTCATCTGATGCTATTATATGACTTCTTTTGCTGAAGATGGCAAACATGATTATTTTGTTTTCTACAACAATTTATTACTTTCATGCAGCAAAGGTTTTATCTCTTTTTGACTTGCTCTCCAACACAAAATGCCTCTTGCAGTCTGTTAAACTATTGAAATCAATGCATCCTGTTGGTCAGAATGATGATTAAAAACAACTTGTTGTCCCTCTGTCTGTTCTGTACACTCCACACTCCAAAATGAAAAACTGACAAGGAGTTAGACACCAAACACTATTTTTCTTGTGTTTGTTGACACCAAGCTCCAACTTTTGTTCTGAAACACAAACTAAAACTAGTGTTCCCGAAGACCATCCTTGCCCAAGAATCACCCATCCCTCTATTAGATTCATTTCTTCTTCACTTGATCCTCAATCCTCATGAATCATGAAGCCATGACTCAACTTAGGTGCTTGTACCTTCTCTGTTTGAATGATCTGATTTTACTGGTAAACGGACAATTTATGTTCTTTTTTGAAGAATTAGAATTGAAGGAAGATCTTAATCTTGCCATCTCCTTGCTGAAGCAAAGAACCATTACACACATAAAGAATCTCCTTTGGAATTAATAAATCTCACAAAAAGTGACTTAGAGATGATAGTGGGCACTCATACAATACTATTGAAGAAATAAAGATAAAGGTTAAGAATGATCAGAACCTGAGTTGTCACCAAGGTACACACTATCTACATAGCATAAATAGAAATAGCCAACTGGATATCAAGTACTCAGTCATTCTCACACTTCCTTGTGATCTTAGTTTGAGATGGTCACCAAGCAAAGATAAACTAACAAGAGGATAACTGTCCAATCCAATCAACATCAACATATCCCAAGGAATAGGATATCCACATTCCTGAAATAATGGCAACAATGATATGGCATGAAAAGGGGGGGCAATCTTATCTTTTGGTTCACTTATGGGAAAGCTGTCATACTTCATGATCGGAAATTGAAATATAGGGAACCACTGCATTTGGACCATAGATCAATAACTCTAGATGGGAGAAGGCAACCCAAAACCTTCAGCCGTATGGAAATAGAGGCAAAAACCGACAAAAGCTTGATGCCGATACATATGACTCCCAAACACTCGCATCTATCTCCATCCCTTCAAATCTTCCTCGCCGCTTGGTTTGTTTGATCTGATATCCCATGTCCTATATACATCACTTAAAATATTACACAAACCCCATGTTAGAAAATTGGATTTGGATTCTCCAACCTCGTCACCCCACGCTGGATTTTTGACCCCTACTTTTTTCCTTCTCAAAACCTTGCTACCTCGCCACTAACCTCCCTATTTTGTTCCCACCAAAAAACATCTGCCACAATTTGAGACAGAATGTGTCGATGTGTCACAAGAATGACACCGATTACCGATTGGTCGAAGTTCAACGCTTCAAGACATGAATGATGTCGTCGTACAAAATATCGATGTCATGTGACGTCAGTTTCCCTTCAGTAGGATTTTCTTTTATGTTGCGATTGAAAAACAGGTTGGGGTCTGATGACCCCGTTACCTCCCCAACTGTAGGGTCTAGCATGGCACAATGACCGTCCCTTGATCTCCCCAACATACCTTGGCTGCGGCATTTATAAACACTAATGCATCATAAAGATTCATTTCTGTTGAAGTTCTTCTCCTTTTACCACATTTCACTGATGGCTCCAATTTGCTAAAGTTAGCCCCGTTAAGCCGCATAAATGACCCCGGAATAGTAGGACTAATACTATTAAAGACATCCTCTCATATTGTGGTATAAGTCTTGATGGTGGAACACAACCCTAAACGAAGCTATATGTCATCTACACAGTGAAGGTCTGCCCAGTACTAACAACGCAGTAATCAACATCCCAAATACAATAAAAGTGACAAACACGGCAAACATTCTATGGATACAATTGAAAATCAGAGCATCATGATGTACCACCAATATCCTCATCAAGAAATCGAAGGAGGTAAAAGCTAAACCATTCAAGAGAGCAAGCGGAACAGACTAAAAGAAATGCATCCATGGTCTACAAAGGATCCAAAATGCATTAATTCCCAAATACCGATGTGGATTGATGACTACACAATTCAAATGTTGATGGTTTCTGACTAATTGTACTTAATACAGTATCCAATGCTATCCCAGCTAAGACTTCTTGTTTGTTCAATTGTTCAATTCCTGAAGCTACAGCCACAGATGCACTTGTAATTGGTTTGGTCGCCTTGGATTTTTCAACAAATGCCACGGATCCATTTTGAAAATCGTAATTAGTAAACAGGATAATCCCCACACGCAGTAAATCCCCGACAAAGAAAATTCTGAGTATATGAAGTTCCTGATTCTCTATCTCTATTCACTATCTGATTGTTGCTGATTGATTGATTGAATTCTTAGCCAGACTCTCAAATCTATACTCAAATAAATGCTGATTGCTTCGTTGTCGGGCCTTACCTAGAATTGCTCAACAAGAAGATTCTATCCGCAGTGTTAATAAGCTGAAAAGTGACTCTACTATCTTCTCCTATTCATGTGAAGTGAACATTCTAGAGGGAGCTGAGTTCAGTGGCCCATGATTGTGTCTGTTTGTTTTTGTGTGTTGACTTTTTGACTTGGATATCCTCACACATGCTGTATTGACCATCAACCATACTAAAAAATTACAAAAAAACTGATTATCGTTTCAAAACCCTGCATGTCAAAATACTGCTACATTGCAACCAAAGGAGGTATTTGGTTTTAGTTCCCCTTTTTGTTGAAACTGGAGTTGAGAGTTAAGGTTGAAAGACAGGTCGATCATGCATTGTGATATATGTCAGTGTCAGACACACATCACATGTTCATGATTGAACCTGAACCATCAATCTGACCTGAGAAAACAACATCCGCAAATATGATTGAGCATTACTTCTTGTCTCACTTGAAATAGATCAATAAACTTGCATCGCCATATTCGTTGTGCAAGTCAGGCCAGTATTGACCTGACTATCTCTCTGTTGATCGCCTTTTTTACCATTACTCTTTGGGGAGCTTTATTGATTGCTGTCGGCTCTGGGTTGCTTGTTTTTGTCAGCGAAGAGAAAATTAGTTGAATCTGTTTGCTGATTCAAGTTGTGTTTGCATTATTTGCTGGGATCAGATGGCTGCAAATCAGCCAACTACAATTTCTACTGTTACAGTGCCACAAAACAATTACTTTCGCTTAATCGGATGTGCAAAAGGCCAATTCTCCAGTGATGTATCAAGTGTGCCAATTTAGAAGGCCAGATTAACCTTATACTTATACACACTTTTTAATTTGATGTCATCATCAATTGAACCATACACTGCCATCACTCAGAAACTGGCTGTGCTCAATGAGAGGAAATATGGAAGCTTTGTTGACTGTGTTGTATGTCAGATGTCAGCACGGATTGTTCCAATGGATGAATTATGTTTGGTCTTCCATTTGCATAAACTCACACACTCGAAATGTTGAGTACTGCTGTGCTGAATTTGGTTCCTGAAAATGAATGCCTTTATTCATACATTGGACTGATTGACTAAACACTCTCGCCTCGAACCATTTTTGACTAGCATGAAATAACCTTCCTTATTTCATTGAAACAACACATTGTTTTGCTCTATTGTTTCAGTCGCAGCCAATTTCAATCAGTTATACTCCACAGTCCTCTTTTTGAAAATTTCCAAGTAACGGTAACCTTGATAACTACAAATGTACAAGAAAATGATTCCCTGTCCAGTACGTAAATCCATCCCATTTGCTACTTCTTTTCGTGAGGTGACAGTGACATGATGTGATGCAACATGAGAGCCTCGACAATTACTTATACCATTATATTAGGCCTGATGCTGCTTCTTTAAGACCTTCATCACCCAAAAGATTAAAATGTCTCGTTTCACATGAATCATTTTGAAAAACCCCAATCATTGCAGGATCAAATGCTATGAGCTTTTTGCATATCAATATCAGCTGAATTGCTGCTGCTTTACAGATTAGAGTCCGAAAAATATATCCTCCAGTCAAGCCTTCATCACATCAACATTGGTCAGCTTCTCTTCTAGGTGCTTACTCAGTTGTATTGCATTCTGGACCATAAAACTCCTGTATTCAAAATGTCTTTGATCAAACTGTTCCTGACAATTAGTTCAACATCTTTCAACACCATCATACACTCTCCAATTAAAAGATTCTACTTGAATGCTGTAGAAATCATCTTCATCAACACACATGAATATCACACTATTTCTTCTCCCGAGTGTTGCTCATCACCACGCAGTATGGCACTGTTGTTGCATTTCATGGATAATATGAGATAAGTTAGGGAACGGTACATCCGTCTTGAGAAACATGAAGGTGACAAGAACAACAAATTGGTAGATCCGTCTTGGGAGAAATTAATGCAACAAGAATGCTAAATTGGAGCGTTGATGTTGCTTATATTGCCCATTCTGCAAAGAAAAATGTGCAAATTGTTAATTCGGCATTGTTGAGTTGAGATGCGAAAATGAGATTTTTGGTGGGAAACAATTTCTTCTAGATTCTAGCTTCCACTGTGTAGACAACAATTTCAATGACACGTGGAATGAATTCACACCTACTTTAAGCAAATTCATCCTCTCTACCCAAACCAATTCCAAAATAAGTGTTGTTCCTGAAATGAACCATATGTAATCCTATTGGGTGGCTCAGGTGGGCATAGATAAAACCTTGTCATTAAGTTGGGTGTGCGTCTATAGTGTAGATCTGCACTGGGTAAAAGACGACAGTCAAAGTGCTGTTGAGTACGTCTGCCTCTTCAGAAGAAGATATGCCAATAAGTATCTCTAGCCAAAACATTTGACTTTTACTTCTTCTATAAACAACAGGTGTTGATGGGTTGGACAACCTAGGAGAATGACATGGTTTCTTACCATCCCTAATCGGAACGAGTCCCTTGACAGATACTGGTATCCCAACATCTCTCACTGAGATTGATTTGTTGTTAGCAAAATCACCCATGGGCTGCAGCAGATCTACAAAAACATCTCCAGATTTTCTTAGCTCCTCCTTAAATTTTTGAATGTGATTGTTTGCAATTTCACAGCAATGCACTGCATTGTGGTTTGGAATATTCAATGGAGTGTCACTTTCCTCACCCACAACAAACTGCGCCCCAAGTCAAATGCCATAATTCCCCCCATCACAAATACACAGCACAGATTTCGTCCAATTAAGAATTTCGTGAGTGTCAAAAACAACTTCTCACCCATACCCTTTTCCTCTGATATTGGTGACAATCTCAGTCCCTGTAAAGTATTTTACACAGTCACCAATCCGAAGAATATGGTCTGGTTGCAAGTGATTCATTTCATCACTAGAATCACTGATGACACTGGAATCATCACTATCATGGTGTTGGGGGTCAAAATTTGAAATGGGATTATCAGACATTTTTTGTTTCATATTGTACATCAACCCAATCAGAGCAAACAATGGAGATGGTAGTCCGGCATTCGAAACTCAGATAAATTCAAGATGTTGCCCATCATTTACTGAACATTACAGCTGTGTTTGTTGCACGCAGCCATCAATGAAGTAATGGGTGTTCACCATCACCAATTATGTACTGGTCACTGGCTCTATAACCGCTAATGGCTGGAACTAAAACAGAGCCACTGAACAAGAGAGAATATGTTCTCTGCATGAGTGATGTTGAAGGCCAATGAAAGTGACACAGACTTTCAAACCACGTTGTTTGGATCATTGTACATAAATGAGAATCAAACAAAAAATGATGAGAACGCATACTTGCAATCAGGGCAAACCCATAGTCTAGCTATATGTATATAGCTAAAATGAAGACAAGTGAAAACCATAAATGAAGAATATGAAGAATCGTGAAGAACAACCTAAACTTGCCTCCACATATTAGGTCCGAGTTTTGACACTCACAAATTTCACCCTTATCTTTTCAACAATCTATCAAGTGATTTGACTGAAGTGCTTTTGCCCCCCTTGTTTCATTATCAATAGAGCATGAGATTTCCCCATGAATGCAGCAATCCAAGCTATCATTCTTTGATGTGTCAGACTTTGAAAGTTGGAAATCTAAACAACGGACAATTTTCTATATAACTCATGAAATAACTTCATTATAACTCAACAGTATATTGGTATGCATTAGCAATTGATCAGGATGGAATCAATTTGCAGTTCTTCAATGCATCATCTCTTGGGTGGAACATTCCCTATGACCAGGGGTTTCGAGATTTTCATCGCTTTAAATTTTCTGTAGTTATTCGAGGTGACAGTCCCCGCACACGTTCTCTATTTACTGCAATATGATTGCGACTGGGGCACATGCCAATAATCATATCAGTTTCCCTACATTACTACTTGTGCCTGTGTTTTGATCCCTGATAATGTATGGAGACTTCTCCATCATTATAGTTGATGAAAAAGAGTATCTGCTTAATCCATCCAAGTCTCTGAAGAATGCAATTTGTACACTTACCTTGGATGCACTCAAACTGAAGGCAAAAGGATTGGCATTACTTCAACGAATTCATGTTTTGGACCATCCAAAGTCATTGTTTGTTCAAGCATTTGTCCACAAGACAACATCTCGTCATCCTCATTTGTTTCAAGATTACCACCCTTGAAGTCTTTAAAAAATGAGTACTCATCATTTTTGAGAAACTTTTATGACTCATGGTCATGAATTTCTGGTGTTGCTTTGATTGATCTGGTTGTGGTGTAATATGTCAGCAGTACTAAAAGTTGTGTCCACACAGAATGATGTAGTAGATGAAATGGAGATGAAATGGAGATGAAATGTTATTCATGTTGTGGGTGTGGTAATGTCCTAAGAAGTAAGTTTGTATGTCATTGACAAAGATAGCATATTAGGTAAATCAGAGTCAGTATTTACATGTTCATAAGTTGTATGGTAGTAATGAGACTAATGTTAAGGTGTACCAGATGGAACACTGTTTGGTACTCTCAATTCTTATTAACCATTGGTTAATGTCAGATATAATTGTATCATAAAACATATATTTATCAATTCAAACAAAGTGACGAGAGATTTCAGTTTCCGTTCACATGGGTACTCATCGATCACATGCTGGTCAAATTAGCAATTTTCCGGCCATTGGCCAATCAAATTGGCAGTTCCGATCACACACCTGTCAAACCAGCCAAAATAGCATTTGACTGGCCTGTGGTGGAAACTCTCGTTGCTAGTGGGTTAGATACATTCTGTACCAATATACACAACCTATGGGTTACCTCCTTTGCACCTAAAAATTTATCCCCCTTCATATAAAAGAATTGCTTTATATTTTTCAACACCCATGTTTAGTAAATCATTATGACTAAATTATGGGCACATCTTTCAATTTCACAGGTGTCTGAATAGATCAATAGAAGCTAAGAAGGGATGACACCCTTGGCCAAACTTTAAACAACTATTCTTTCGGGTTTTTGTCTCGGTGGTTGACTGCTAAATACTTAGTTATTGACCAAAATCTTCCACATTGCTACTCTTTCTTGGATGTTTTGACAGCTCATCTAAGCTAGTAAGGTAAATAGAAATAGATGCTTAAACAGTGTCTTAAGCTGTTTATTGGGATGATTTCAGATGGACAAACAAAAGTGTAAACAATAAACTAAAGGTGTAACCTGCCTAATATCCCAACCCAATTTTAAATCCTGCCTAATAGGCAGGATTTCTGTAGAACCCCTGTAGCCATGGTATGTAGGGTCAAATCCTGCCTATCTGGCAGGATTTGCTATACACCCGCCTGGTATGTAGGGGTAGAAACACAACCTCCCAGTTTTTTATTGTTCAGAGGAGGACTCTGGCATCAAAAAAACATGCTGCCATGATTTAAAATAGCAAACAATGCCAATCTCTAACAGTGTTAGCTGCAAATCTTAGACGAATAGTTATTCAATTTCAATGTTAATCTCTACACTGCCTCTGCTACAACATCCCCAAACTCTTCACCTACATCATCTCCCTTTGACTCTTCAACCTTATCATGGTCTCCTTCTTGACCCTTTGACTCCTCAACACCATCCTGATCTACTTCTTGAGCACTCCATTCACCACTGACAGGGCTAATACTCATCTCTTCAGCAGCAATGGGTGTGGCATTCCTAGGTGTTGGTGGGAGAGCTGACATCTGCTGGTTCTGCAATAGAACCTCATCAATGTTCTCATCATCCAGCATTCTAGGCACTTCGTCACAGGGGGCTTCCTTGTTCCCCTTTGGTCTTGTCTATTGATGATTAACGATTTCATTGTGGGCTCTTTCAAGATCATTAGTTTCATGCCAGATTCTGAAGCACGTGTCTTTGCCTGGAGAAAACTCTTCCAAGTTGTCTGCAATTTCTGCTTCTACTAACACTGAATCAAGATAAACAACACAAAGTGGAACATCACAGGTGGAACACTTAAATCTGGTCTGCCTTTTGTTGTTCTTGGAGCAACATAGGGCACAGTCTGGCCTCTGATCCTTTCCATTCTTAGTTCCTACTCTGGTGGGGACATGCCGCAAAGAGTTGAGCCATCCCTCTTTGTCTTGAATGAAAGCATCACGGCGCTTGTACTTGATTGGCCAATTCCCCCTTCTGATTGCATCGTTGATTTTGCCCATGAAATGCACATCTCTGTCTTCATTGTCACTGGGAAGAACTTCATTGCTTGGTGGCTCTTGCATCCTTCCACGCTGCCACTGATGAGAGGAGACAAACTTAATCACAGGCATGGCAAACGGAATCAAGAAGTTGTCTAGCTTGGGATGGTTATTGTAGAGATGACCTCATATTTGCTTTGGTGCCGTTAGAGAACCTTGGTGCTTCATTGCATTCTTGACACAGAATTCTTTTACCATCCGAGACTGGGAGACTCGCCAAGTTGAAATGATTAATGCATTGACCATTCTCATTACATAGAGGGCTTCAAAGTTGATCCACGGATTGTGACGCTTTTCAGTTGCAATGGATAATGCGAACTCTGTATTCTTGTCAAGATCCCACTTCCCCAAATTGTAGTCTCTCTGGGTGATGGGTGAAATGTTTGAATACGCCTATCTTAGCAAAAGGGTTTCCACCATAGTTGCAGTGAACCTTGCGGTAGACAGCACACCACATTGGGTAATGACTTACTAGAGCGTGCTTAGCTTTGTCTGATAAATAATCAGGTAGTTCATCTGCAATCAGATAGCCTTTTTCCAAGTTGTCTTCACTGTAGAAATTGCTGAGCAAAATTCCACCAACCCGTCCTACAACTTCACAATGACTTGACTTATCCTCTGCGGAGAAGCACACTACAACAGTTTGAATCATTTCTGACTGTTTGTTTTCAATCACTGCCGTGACATATCTAGAGACCGTACTTCAAATTCGTCACAAACGCCTGCTGCAGCAATTGCTTTCTGTTCTCACGAAACACACAGTTTTTAAAAACGTCATCTCCATAAGAGCAGTAGACAACATTGCCGTGATCTTCTACAGCTTGCTTTGCTTTCTGAATTGAATCCCTACCAACTCTGCTCTTCATCTCAACAAAACCCACCTGTTGATCTTGTTCTTCAAACCGACCCTCTGGCTCGATAATGGTGGAAATAGCTATACCGTCTGGCGACACTGCCATCCATGGGTGTTGTTTTGATTGCAAAAGTCCGACCTCAAAAATAGAACCAACAAAAGGTAATTTGGAGATGGCCTGCATAATGCACTTCTCATTCTTCGGCCCCTTCTCCATGGCGTCAGTGGACTTGTAACGCCCAAACCAAGAGTCAATACTCTTCTCCATCATTTCTACCTGCCAATCATTTTCGCGCTTGTCATACTCTGCTGTTGGATCAAGCAAAGCTCCAACTGTTCCTGTGAAAGCAAACCGACGGAGTGTAAACCAATCCACAGTCCTCTGACAAACAGTAAGAGGAACACCCGACAATGACAATTCTGCTTCCACTGTTGGCCTTTCTCCAGTAGCTTTCTTGTTGGAAAATAGAAACTTGCCAGTTATACGCAGGCGTCTCTTGTCACATGCTATCCATACGTTTGTATCTTCCTTATCCTCCTTCGCTGTACACTTAGGTCAAAATGTCACATGTCTCCATGTCATATTTTGATGCCCAAATGACACCAATTCTGTCACGTCACGACATGTCCCGGGACATTTCATAATGTTCTAGGGACATGACACAAATTTGTGTCACATTTTCATCACTGATATACCGCCCCCATGCCACAGTTGGTTTTTCATACAAGATAAAAACATTAATTAGAAGATAATAAATGATAATGAAATATACTGAAAGATTCATGGGGTCAGCAACCATCCCAAACAAAGATTTCAACAAGCACTCAATTGGTTCACAGCAGTTCTCAATAAAGTCACCCCCATACTGTTGGAGTACAGGCTTAGCAAAGCCCATTTCGAGTCAAGACAAGTAACTTAGAATGAATAATATTAAAAACTGATCACATCATCAAATCAAGACTTACGGGGATGAGAGTAATATAAATTCATGGTTGAATGCATAAGCCGGAAAGTCCCCTCGCTTCCTCTATCACAAGAGTAAATAAGTTTGTAGATAATATTAATCAGAGAAAAATATTATAATAAGAGTGCAATTCAGGGAGAATGACTCACCAAGTCTGTGGTTCATCCTGTGTCTAGACCCTAATAAAATGATCAATTACAGTGATTAGAAGAGAGAAGAACAATTGAATGAAGATTCTATCAATAAACTCACTTGGTTGGAGCCCGGAACAAAGTCGACCCAAACCCTTTTGAAGTAGACGCTTAACAAAGCCCCCTCCGCTCGCTCTGTGATTTCGGGACAAAACAAATGACTTTAGAATTAATATAAATTAAAGATTGATCAATCACCTAATCTAAACTCACGGCGATGAAACTGGGTGATTTTCCAGTGTTAAGAGCAGGGAAATTCTCAGCAGTGCACAAAAACGGTGAGTTCCACCTACAAAGATGAATGCATCTGCGAGAAGACGCAATAGAAGGTCGAGAGGTGCACTGGTGGCATTGGTTGAATTGGTCGGTTCGTTTGGGTTCGGTTCTCGGTTGTTGAAGCGGGGCCCATTGCGTTGGTTGCAGGTACTTCGAATCCATCTCAGCACTTGCGTTGAATTTTTTTCGACGAGACCGGTTGTTTGAACATAATGTATATAAGAATACCGATAGAGTTCGACGAGCGTTTTTTAGTGCCGTGTGGAACCGCTCGGGGACACGGTGGACACGTGACTCAACCCATGGATCCATGATCCCCAGTCACGATGTCACCATGACATGAGATGCTGGCCCAAGTTGGGGGACAGTGTCCCGTGTCATGGTGACATGGTGACATGTCACGTGACATTTCCACCTAAGGCTGTACAGAAGAAATCTGGGGCCACAATTGTGTTCTTAGCACACCACACTTGATTGCCTCCGTACTTGCTTCCATCCAAGACAAAGTCCTCAAATAGAGCGATTTTAGCATCTCTCTGGCGGTCCCTTCGAATCTTGTGCTTGAACTCTTCGACGGCCTTGTAGCTAATGAAAGGATACTGGGAACCCTTTTCCAACGCTATAGTCTCCACCTTGAAATGCTTCTCAAAGCTTGTAACCAAAATCTTCTGCTTGCCATACTTCCTATCCATCTTGAGTCCAAAATCATCAGTAATAAAGTTCATTGTTGGTACTCTCTTCATCAAGGCCTCAATGTTATCAATTTCAATTTCACCAACACATCGTAGCCTCATCCGAAACACTATGCCAGTGTGGGAACAAGCTAAGCAGTCTGTTGTTGGTCCATCCTTGCCGGTCTTTCTCTGGCTGTGTGATTTCCTCTCAATGTCAAAAGCTATGGATCTGTATAATTCATCGTCCATCACACCATCGCCGCCCTCTCACATAGACCGAACATAATCGGATCTGTATAACTTTGTGTCAGCTTGTTTGTCTTCACTACTGCATCTCTTTCAGTCAGTTCCAGCCATGTGAATCCAATTGTCATTGTCATTACCCAAATGTATGCAAATCGTTTTAACATCTTATGTAATTATTCATTTTACGGATTAATGCATCATTATACATTAACTCAGATAGTCTTTTCAAAGAATTGCGAGTTTCTTTTATTCATAAATAATAGTTCACAACAATGAGAATGAAGCATGACTGAGCATGACCATGGCAAAAAACCACAAGATCCTCACCACCATAAGCTGATCAATCATTTAAGGAAGACATCTTTTTCATTGGTTTATTGTAAATGTTCAATTAGAACTTAGCAATTTTATAGAGGGTAAAAATTGAGAGATATATGATGCTCAATACACAGTAAATTACAAGTCACTGGTCAGTCCCGGTTGAGTCCCTAGTCAAAATACAGTTTTTTTTTGATGAAAATTGAGGATAAATAGACGTTTTTGAGTAAAATCAGGCCAGCTTGATGTTAAATTGGCAGCAGCAAGTTTAGATTACAAAGCAGAATAAAAATATAATCATTTTCAGTGCTTAACATATGAGAAACGGCCAGTCACAAGTCAATTTTGTCTCAGTCACTAGTCTAAAACGCAATTTTTGCCCTTAAAGTGGCCATAGGTGACCTTCTAGTAGGATTTTTTTGATGAAACTTGGTATATAGTCTAATGACACCTATATCCATCATATCTGAAAGTTTGAAAAGAATCGGAGAAAAAAATATTTTTGGTGTTTTGGCTGTTGTCCCCCCTATTTTAAGCAGAATTCGAACTGTAGGGGCAAACATCAATTCTTCAAGGTCTTCCATTAGTCGCAGACGCCCATCCTGCTCCATCCACTGATCTACTTCTTCACCTTCCCTTCCAATGAACGAGTACCCACAGAACGACTTCAAGATGTCATTCATCCGCTCCATCTTCATCAGCTTAACATTGTAGTACCTCTCAAGTTCGGCTACATGCAGCTCGAAGAACATCTTGGTAGAGAAGCAGTACGAGATGAACAATAAACGAAGAAACAAAGTGGAAGACTTTACTAACATCATCAATGGGATGTTTCCCGAGATGCACGATTTTCTCTGTGAAAACACCCTAATCTTGTCTGCAGCAGCAGCAGTACTGAAAAGTTGAGTGAAGGTTGCTGCATTATCATTCGTCATCCCATAACACTGACAGTACTCCGACATGCTATTCGTCAAATGAATTAAGGAATCTCTGAACCTCTTTGCCGTGTATTGCTCAGCAAATTCTGTCTCTGTCAGAACAACAAACTTGTCCTGGTTCGGCCTCATGACAAAATTCCAACCATCACCCTCACAGCATGCTTTAAACGAGGCTGGTAGCATTTTTTATCATTGCATTTCTCCGCGATTCAGCAGTAGATCAACCACCCCTTCCTCCTCTCCCCTTCCTCCCTCCAGCTCCAACACCAGCTCCTGCCCTTCTCCTACCTCCTCCCCTTGCTCCTGCTTCCTCCCTTTGCCCTCTAACAGCAGCATCTTGTCTCCCACGTCTTGGAGGTGCCTCCAAATCAGCAGAATTTGAGGAATCATCGCTGTCGACAGCTGCCGCAACAGCAGCAGCATTATTTTGGCGTGGGCGTACCCGAATACCACTCAAATCGGAGCTTGTGTTGCTGGCGACTTCGTCCTCTTTAACCTGGGACTCATGTGAGTATGTAGAGCTTGCTGAGGAGGAGGTGTAGGCGCTA
>JALLAY010000068.1:0-23409 GCA_036939635.1 Cyclotella baltica | reverse complement strand
GCATTTACTTTGAAATATAAATAATGTATTTATTTTTATTGATTTAAGTACCATTAATTTTCCGAAGGCCATCAACTTTCACAAGACATCCTTTGACGCCGTCCTCGAGCCGAACAAAGAGAAAGACAACACAACAAGACCTAACCACAGCCAGCACAACAAAAAGAAATCGTTTCGAAGTCGACGACGACCATGAACGCCGTCGCCGCTTCTGCTGTTCTAGCGGGTGGCTGTGTGATTATGCCTCCACAATCCCCCGAGCCGTGTGAATACACACACGATGGCTCCTTCTTCCACTGCTCCACTCCTAGCTCAGTACTCCTGCTGATGCCACCCCCCACTCCTCCGAGCCGTGTGAATACACACACGATGGCTCCCACCATCACTCCATCCCTTTATTCTGCTGGATCCAACAAAAATCTGCCACCAACAGCTGAATCTCCATTCGCCTCCCCGACTTGCACCTCACCCACGTCCAAGATGACCCCGCCTCATTTATCAGGCATCTCTCTACACAAACAAAATCACCGTCAAATCGCGATTTGCCAAGCCATCATGGTCCTGTGCACAATAGCCTTATTTTGTCAGAAGCTCCATCTTTTGACAAAGGCTGCGTCGCCCTGCCATCAACGACATCAAGACAATCAATTGCCGTGCGTCTGCGGCCCACCAATCTCCCATCACGACTTCTTCAGGCTCGTGAATTTTGTGCCGGCCCTTGGTTTTGGTGATCGTGAAAACAATACACAATGTTATGATGTGTCTACAATTTATGAGTTTGGGTAAATCTACTTGATTTTACTGCGACGACGATTGGTCCTTCTTGCAGTGAATAAGAAGGGACATAATCTTGCTACTCTCGGAACAAACAGACAAGTGGACACATGTCGTGATTTAGTTGGAAGATTTTGCCGTGTGGTCCCACTATGACCAATACTCGCCATTCACCGAAGACAACGCCAAAGAATTCCCCTAGTGCAAAGCCGGCAAAATACAACCTCTCTGTTGGCTGTGCCTCCGACGGGTCAGAGGTTTATGGTAAGCTTTCATGTTGATGTGAGTTTATTTTAATACTTTTATTAAACCATTTCCAATCCTACTTCTTTGTCAGGCACATTCTCAAAAAACCACAAGTCAAAAAGATAAGGTGTGTTTCATTTACAATTTCATTGTTTGAATTTCAATTGAATATTTTATCTTAAATTCTTACAATTAATTCATTTCTTTTCAACTATTCAAGCATTTTTTTCACGTACAAAATTTTGTCTTTTGTTGGCATTTATTGCGCCACAAGCTTGTGGTGCAATTAAATTTATCTCTGGTGGGTTTCCGTATGGTTGGCCATCTCTTGGTGTTGGTGGGTTTTTTCGTTTGAACTGGGTAGCGCCACACGTGACTCGTACTGGCATGAAAACCCGTGACTCAGGACATGGTCGATTTCCCCCCTCCCACCACGTGACACAGAACTTTTCCTCCTGTGCACCCTCGATTTGATAGTAGATAGCTTTAAATATTATTTAGATGTAATAATTATAATAGTAAATAAGAAACCCGATCATAGGACGTTCACATGACTCCTACTTACCTCGATCACAGGCCGTTCACATTCCAAAAGTCGGAGTCATGTGGTCGACCAGTGATCGGAGCGATCACATGCCGATCACATCGGCTAGAGATTCCAATAAATTCGCCTATTCGATGACACCTTTTCGTCGTATCTCCTTCGTGTCGTTTTACCGTCCGTGTACCACAGGTCGATCACAAACGTCAATTCTGTCGCTCCGTACGTGCGACGATCACATGCCGATCACATGAAATATACCAGTTCCTACGCATATTTGCTAGATCTTGAAAAAAATGCTATTCCGATCACAGATCGATCACAACCGGTTGTGATCCTCCCTGTGGTCGAAACTTCTGCCGCCAGTGGATTTGCAGCGTGCTGTATGCATATATTAATATGTGAATATTGCTTGAAACTGTACTGTATGTATATATTGATATGTGAATATTGCTTGAAACTATGTGGTATGTATATATTAATATGCAAATATTGCCGAAACTGTGCTGTATGTATGTATTGATATGTGAATATTGCTGGAAATTGCTTGAATATTGCATGAAACTGTGCTGTATTTATATACTTAATATGAACATATATCACATATCTCCTAATTTAAAGTAACCAATGCATGCACTGACATTTTAAACGCATTTTTACGCAGAAAGCAGTGACTGAACGGAGTGGGAATTAAGTTTTCAACTTGGAATTTGGAGGTGTGACGGATCCTTTGTCAGACTTTTTGGCGGTGCTAATGTGTTCGAGGGATCTTTATCGGGACCGATGCTGTGTTGGACTTGTCTTGGGGAGTCTATGTTCGGGAGCCATTGTCGCACATTCTGATGGTTATTAAGTTGTTAAGGAGGTACGACTTTTTGCCTTTTTGGAACTGATTTTGCTTCTTCTAAAGTTTTCAAGACGCACACTGCCGTTTTTACACACACAATTTTTACGGCCAAAGGCACTGGCGGGAAAGTATTACCAAATACGTTTCATCTTTTAGCCTTTTTTGGGATGAGCAGGGTGGATAGGCTGGGGAACTTTTTTTGAGTTTAGTATTTCTCTGGATCTAGCAGGAGCCACAGTATGAATATTTGCCAGAATTTTTCCATGTGCCATTTTTGATCAGGACCTATTGTGGGAGCCTTAGTCGGTCACTTTTCGTACTGGCCTTTGGTGGCGGGCTATTGTTTTGGGGCCTTTGTTAGAAGTTTTGTCGGAGCGTTGGTTGTTTTTTCAATGGATCTTGGGTAGAAGACAATGTTGGATTTCTAGGAGGGTGCCATTGATCAGCTAAAGGGGGCTGGATGTAGGATATGTAAGTTTGATATAATTTTGTACACGGAATTGTTGACAAGAATTGATCTCTAACAGGATTTTCAAACAATCAGTTGAGGATTAGTGAAAAAGGGTGTCCGTTAAACTACCATCCAGGGAATCTTCAGGTAGGAAGGGGGAGAGGGCATTTTTGGTGGAAGCCTTACATTTTTATTGTTCGAACGCTTCAATGGGAGTTCCTTGGATGATGTTTCTGGTGGATGAATTTTGGAGGCCTCATTCGTTGGAGCAGTTGTTGGAGACTTGTTTGGAAGATTTGTTGGAGCAATTATTGTGGAAGGATGAAGAGGGGATCACTGGAGTTTGTTTGAATTTGGGGGCTGGGGGTCATTTTTTGGTATTTTGGATCATGATTTTTTTGTTGGAAAGGAGGAAGTATAGCTTTAGGAGTGATAATTTATTTAGCTTGGAATCAATAATTTGGATTGGAATCAAAATAGTGATTTTGGAGTCAATAATAGTGACTTTGGAATCAAAATAGGCATGTTGGAAAAAGTTGGAAAGTGTGAAAAAGTTGAAAAGCTGATCACGAGCCGCTATTTGTTTCAATTGAAACAAAAAGCATGTGCTCCTGGAATGAAGAGGGTGGATTTCATTTGTTTCAATTGAAATCAGCGGTGGAGTCATTCACAAACCAAATGGTCTCACATGTTTTAGTGTCACACAAACAAACACGGACCCTTTCATTCTATCACCAGGGCAGGAACATTCTGTTATGGGGGCTCAAGCTGAGACTCCTGGGGTCTGTTGCATTGTGGGTAGGTCAAATGTTCAGGGCTGGGTACAATAACTACTCCTTTGTCTTGTTCACCCAGAGGGAGTTCCACCTGGCAAGGTATTTGAATACCACTCAGAACCTTACTAGATTGGATCCTGATAATGTTTTGTAGAAGGGTTGTTGGGTTAGCTGAGGGAAGAAGAAAGTGATGGACTGTATGTTTTGTTTTGTGTTGTGTTTAGGAGAATTTCTGGAAGTAATGCTTGGTTGATTTTTGTTTTTGAAAATTTAAATAATTCTATAAATTGTGAATCTTATTTATTTTTACTTCTAATATATTTTTACAACCCTTTCCTAATGTTGCATTTTCCTTCATTCTCTATCTTTTATATTAAAATATTAAACACAAAACAATCTAATATTGTGAATAAAGTGACTCTGTATGTGGTTCAAAAACAGAATATGGGTCCATATTAATAGCACAAAAGCTTCAATGAAACTTGTTGGTTTTGCGTAGTTTATTCAGATTAAACAAATCTGGGATGAAACACCATAACGATTGTCATGACTAATAACAACATTGTGACATGCATGACCATTGAGCTCCAATTGTATTTTTTTGAGAATGACCAAGTCTTTTAGTTTAGCCACATTGTTCTTTTTTGTTATGAAACTTGCATATCACATACAACTTCACCAAAGACAAACATGCTATGTCTCTATTTTCTTCATGACATCTTCAGACCTTCTCTGTTCTCTGCATTATGCTTACGGGTTAAATATTAAATTTCTTTTTTCTTGTTTGATCATTAGTTTTGTTTTTCTCAAATGATAAATGATCTGAATGCGATCAATTCAATCTTTGAAGCAACTCCTTATGTACACACCTCAACACACGTGAACTTTCTCAAACACATACTTTGAATATATTGGAACTCTCCAATCTTTTGTGTTTGATATATGTTGGAATAATGGAGTATGATAATGTAACCTGTCACAATGAATCAATCAGTATCAAATATACATCTCAGCTCATACTTAACTTTGATGATCCATTAATTGGAGATAAGACGTCACAACACAAGACACCTTTTAAACAATATGAAATACTAATAATGAATATTTTCTTCTAATGATCTTTCTTGAGTACTGGATCTTGAGATATCACACTCTAACATCCAAATGTTTGTATAAAATTTGTGACCAAGTTCATGGGGCAGACATTAGCGGAGAAGATAACCACGCATTGAAGAAGTATAGAGGCTCTAAAATAGTGTTTCCCATTTACAGTGACATATTGAAAAATTACTTAAGGCATAATGACGTCATTTATTTCTAATGACGTCACATAACACCTACACATCACCAGATGTTTAATGTTTAGCGGGCGAAAATCGTATTGGATGCGACAATGAGCTTTTCAAAGAGGTATATAGGGTCTGGGAGTTAGGTACAAAAATCTATCAGAAAAATTTATGAGGTATAGAGGTTCATATGGCCAACGCAGATTCTTCAACGCGTGGTCTGAAATTTTTATTATGTCTGCCCATTGCTAAGTTAATCTTTTTCGTTACACTGGAAAAGGAAAGTACTTTCTCTCGCAATCTATTTGCATCAGATGAATTACTTTGATCAGTTGGGATTATCGATTTAATGAAAATGCCAAAGGATTGAATATGGAAATCCACTGCTTCAGAGAATGCCAATAGTTATACATGCTACAAAAGACATGAATCGGTTAGTTTTAATAGAATACAGATAAAGGTTTTTTTCTGCAAAATTATGTACTGATAAATCTGCGTTTTGTAAGATTGTCATCCTATAGTAAGTGTTAAACTCACCAAGGATTCCTTCTTTTGAGGTGTGATGTATTGGGTCAATGTATCAGCCTTCCTAACTGCTCCCCATTTCATGTAAGCACTATGAGCATGTTTAAACATCTCATTTGATTTGATCTCATCTTTCTGCTCTCTGTAAAAATATCCCGCCAGTTCACATCCAAGTGCTTCCTCATGAAGAAATCTATGGTTTCTTGAAGAGCTTATTGCAGCATCATATGCTTTACTGGCTTCGCTGAATTCTCCTTTAGTATAATGACACTCTGCCTTTATAAGCAATGATTTGTTTTCGTAATTCCACTTCGAATGACAACATAAATCTTGAAGCCTCTCACTGATCTCATGCACATTTACCACTTCATCTCTGTCCCGATTCTCGCGCACAAAATAGCATGAAGTCAGGGCAGCATAAAAATGAAAAATGACGTGATGAAACATCATCCCACTCTTCTTTTTGGCATTTTTAACCTCAGTAAATGTATCAGTCATAGATTGAGCTTTCTCCATGTTTCTGAACAAGAAGGAATTGAACATTTCAAGCAGGACCAGATGCTCAAAGTTAGCCTGGTCTTGTCCTTTCATCTCACGATCTAGCATTTCATCATTATCAATGATTCGATCTAGTGGAGACAGCACCTGTTTGTTGAGACCTTTTAAACTGCGAAAAATGTTGTAGATTGGCGCTAAGGTATGTTCAATTATAGGAATCTGACCACATGAATGGCATTTTCGGGCAAGTACTTCTATCTCGCCTAATAGCATATCAACTGAGAAATAAACATTGTACAACAAGAGAATTGAGATCGCAATTAGAAAGACCACCAAGAGAAACATGCAATCTCACTGTGCTTCCCGCACTGAAAAGCTCTCCAAGAGTACAGCTAGAAAAATGATTGAACAGGATGTGTTTGTTAGGATTCAGCAAAATTGCAGCCAATTCGGGCATCAAGAAGACATTAATTTTACCCAGGTGTTATTTATCCCCATAGATATGTTGCCATAATCAAATCCCAATCTACAGCCGAGAAGAATCGGATCCAAAGTTGCCTTAGGTTTGAGAGTAAAAAAAATGTGTATATCAATTTGAAGAGGAACAAATATCATGCATTTACAGCTAAACAAGCTATTACCTGAATCGGCTCTTTCCAATTAAGTGTAAATCCATACACAGTTGCATGCTGAGATATTGTTAGATGTAAACTTAGTATATTTTACCTTCCAAAGCAATGAAAATAATCACTCGACTTACCACAGAAGGCAACAGGATGTTAATGTTGTAATGGGATTGTTTCATAAGATTTAATGCAAATCGAGCGTAGGATGATCCCTCATCAATATTGCCTACATAGGTCACTACTAAAGAGCCGAAGCATGCTAGTGCAAAGACACTATCTTCACAGAATCCATGTTCCATTGACATCTCAACCATACGGACAAACACGATAACATTCATGACACTGCCCTGACGGAAGTATGTAACAGCTAGACAGCCCATGAATTTCATAGCCATGAGTTTGTTCCCATCTGTCATTTGCATAGACACTCGTTCTTTTCCCACCACAAATGCATCCTTCACTCTCACAAGTTCCGAAAGGGCAAACGTGGGGGTGATACCAGATACTTCAATGGGCTCTCCAAGACGTTCAAGAAATGCATGACCTAAAGAAATTGCTTCTTCAACAGAAGTATGAGCTATCGATTTATACCAAATAAACCTTGGATTCAATTCCTCGTCTAAACTCTTTGCATGCTCTAGAACTTCATTGATATGTGACTTCAGAAGGTCTTGTTTGCGACTGGTACATGAGTACAATGCAGCAATTGATGTCTGGTAAATACTCATTATCAAAACGTGATGGGTCTTCCAATGACTAGCATCAAGGAATGATAAGCCAGATGAAGAGTACTTTACTGCACTGCAAAACAAAGTCATTGGTACGTCATCATGTAGAAAGAAATGAGGGTAAAAAATCATTTAATTTCGTACCGTACCTATTGAAATCAGGAACTGCAAGAGCCCTTTTTCCTGCTTTGTCATTCATAGTGGCATAGAGTAAGCGTTCTATTGGGTTGGTCACATCCTCCTTTTTGATGCGATTGATGAGATCAGCTACAACAAATACAACCAAATCAATCGTGTTCTTGGCTGTTGCATTTCTGATTAGTGCCGTTACAAGTTTTTGAAGTAGCTTTGACAGTTCATTGAGTGGAATTAAATCAAAGGCAGCCTTTCCAGAAAACAAATTCATATTGTTAATAATGAACAGTCAGAATCATAATGCATCAGCAGCCAAATCTCACCTGTGCAATAATGTCATGCGAGAACTTGAAGATTGGTCCAGAAGTTTCATTGTGTCCCATTTTCATTTCAACGAGTCCCATTTTCATGGCAATTTTTAAACCCGCATTTATATCCACACTACTTTTCCCATCATAACCTTCAAGAAAGTTGATAATGTGCTGATCAATTTGGGTACCAAAGACAGAGGAAATCTTGAGCCCGACAAGAGCTGTAGTTGGGAGTATCTTGAGTTTGAATTTGAACAGTTCTGCAACACTCTCTGAAATGGGACAGCTTTCTATCACTTCACTGTCCCAACTCCATCCCTTATCAAAACTATGATGAAGAATCTTCTCGGCAATCAACCTACCCATGAATTCAATAATATGGATGATAATTCCACCAGTTTTGTGTAGAATGACTTCAGAGAGCTGTTTGGTTGTACGGCGAGGAAGGCACAAAGATGTAGACACGATTTTATTCAGTGTGTCACCATCAAACCCACCTACTAATATATCTGTCTTTGTAAGCGATGGTGTCCTATGCGTCAACGGCAGGCGCAGAAAAGGTGCCCAAAAGTTAGGGTGAGTAGATAGGGATGAAACAGAGAAGACAACAATTCCTACCTGCTCACTTGGGCTAGCATCTGTACTAATTGCAGATTATCATTTACTTCATTGTCACGATACGCCCCAATAAACAAAAGTTTGGTAGCTTTTTGTTTGCTGCAGCCACTTCCAGATAAAGTTGGTTCACTTGCTTTTGTAAGTGCAAGAAACAAGTCAATTGATGCAGCATCGGCCCACTGTAAGTCATCTGCGAAGAAGGCAACAGGCTGCCCTGCAGAAGACAGTACTTCGATAAATTGGCTGAAGGAAAGGTGAATTTGTTCTCGACTTACTTGGAAATCGTTCATATGTGCCTTGGGTTCATCTATAAACTTGGAAAGGCTTGGCAAATGCTTGAGAAGAATGGAAACATCAGCAGGATGCATCAGCTTCTTGAGCTGAGATCGAATCTGACCATGCCTTGAAGTCCCCAAACAATTCTTTAAATAATCATCAAATGCATTGGCCATATTGGAAAGGGGCTCAGCATGAACAATCCTCTCAAACTTGCAAGAGAGGAACGACCACCCTTGCACCTCTAGCATCTTCAATGCCTCCAAGACCAGACGACTCTTTCCCGCTCCAGGCTTCCCCTTGACCATAACAATCTGCTGTGCTTTGTTCTGGGGGACAGCCAAGTTCAGTGCCTCCAAGATTGGATCACTGGATGTGGAGCCATTTACACGAGAGGCCACATTCTTGAACACTTTGATTTCTGCCTCGCGACCATGCATTTTCTCTCCAAAGGTGAGTTTCCACTGGTTGTTAACTGAAAGAAAGGCATCTGGATCATCCATCATCTGGTTAAGGTCGTCCAGCACATCGGTGAATGATTGAAAGGCGCTGTCGTTACGGTATAGGGGACCATCAGTGGCTTCTCCGCCCAAAAGATCAACTACAAATCGACACAGGGGATAAGGCACACCTGCGTTCATCATCGTCGAGGAAATGGTGCCCTGGTTTCTATCTCTTGCTCTTTGGCGCTTGGATAAGTCTCTGTGTTCCAACTGAGACCCCTCAAACTGTTGGGAGTCATCAATACTTAAGTGCAGTTGTGATGTGCCTTTAGAAGCAGATGCTTGAACATTCCCAACATGGGAACCCCTCATGAATAGTTCATAAGCAACCCTCCCTAACGCCTTCATTGCATCATATTTAGCAACTAAATTATTATCAAGACGAGGAAAATCTCGACTTTCTGTTTTAATAAAATGAAGTGTCTCTCGCTGTCCCTCCCCCAGTGATCCTTGGAGGGACTGATGCACCATGAGATTACTAGGTGTAACAAGTTTAGGATCTACAGCCAACTCCATTTCAGCCTTGCCCTTTTTGATTTCAGTTACAATCATCTCCCTCACCAAAGAATTCAACAGGCCAATACATCGTACAAAATAGCACTTATTAGATTCCCCTGTAGTGCCATTCAACTTCTGAAGCTGAATCCAATCACGAATCATTCGCTTCGATACATTGGAACCATGGGGGGAGAACGACAGGTGAGGTGACATAAAACCAGTTCCAGGCGCGTACAGTACAGAAGAAAAGTCATCCATTGGTGCGGCTGCGATCGCCCCCCCTCTGTGCACGTCGGCCAGCTGAGTACCATTACTAACATCGGTGTAGGTAATGTTTTCATCAATTTTATTCAAGGTTGATGACCAGCGACGTTGTCGAGACTCGTAGTCTCCATCTTGGGGGGCTAGATCGTTGCCGGCGCTTGACGAGAAGCGACCTGTCAACCTCATGCTGAATGTATTATGGTGAAATCTCATGGCACCAATCACCGTGAGTCTTCTCTTCCTTCTCTTTACCTAAAGCTCCCGAGTTGTTTGGGGAGGCGGTGGCTGGGGCGAAGACACTTGAGAAGTGAGTGGAAGGTAGTCGTATGTCTGGGATTCGGTGCTACCTTTCGTCTGTGACAAGCTAGACAATCTGTTTCGTGATCTTGAGGTCCATCACCAGCTTACATACCTTACTACAATTTCCAAATCAATTGTCTTTCATTTTGGTGTGAAATTATCGTTGGATGTAGTAACACAGACTTGAGACTAACAACCTCTAAAGGACACAGTATTCTCATCTCTTATTAAGTGAGGAGGGAAGAGAGTATATGTGAGAGAGGGCTTCTGTTCCAATCAAAACATAAGGTATCAAGAATCACATTCAAAATTAAAGGTATCTCTGAAATGCCTTGACGGCAATCCTGCACATCATCATTTAAAAAATATTACAGGTTTGCTTGAATAATCAGACTTTACATGGATATAGAGAGGTAAAATGACAAATTGAAGAAAGGTAAATCTTGGGAATCAGAAGCAGAAGAAGAAGCACCAACAATTATTGCAGCAAAAGACCAAGCTCACTGTATCTTATTTTTGGTTTTGTACCAGACACTGCATATACAAAGTTCTCAGGGTGAGACTGAAGTGGTTTTGCTCTGAAGTTGCAACTGAAACCGCGACTCATTCCCGCAAAATACTGATCATTCTATCGCGGTGAAGCAAGGTGCAATCGGAAGAGATTATCTCTTGCGGTCGGGGATAATATAAATATCGTTATTTTGGAAGTAATAATAATATTGCCGATTCAGAGAAAATATTGCCAAGTCGAACACAGAGACAATCCATTTGGAAACTGTAGTATCATCATTTTTCAACACCAAGTTTTACTCAAACCATTCAAAAATTACTTGCTGGCAAAATATATTCACAATAATAAGGGCAAAGACAATTGATTTGGAAGCTGTAGCATCGTCATCAATTTTTCAGAACCAAGTTCAACTCAAACCAATTAATTAATTACATAAGAAATTACACACTACGGTACTATGTGCAGTCCGTGAGGAACCTTTTTGATTGTCATAGATCATACAACAAGGACGCTTCGGGGCGACAGGGGGTGGCCTCTTCGATAAGAAATCGGAAACAGGTTGATCAGCGTAACCAGTAACGGAAGATTGAAAACTTAACGTGAGGACCCCATATCGGCCGAACTTGTAGATCGCTGACAGCTAAAGAAAACTTCCTCCGCGGAGCCTCGGGGGGGGTGGTTGTGCCGTTGTGTGAGGGAGGGTAGGGTGGCCAAGAGTGACGCCGGTGCTGCTGGGTTTGGCTGGGGCGGGGGGCGGGTTCTTGGTGGGGAGAGTGGTTGGTAGTCCGTGTGGCGCCGTCGAGTCCGGTTGGGGGGGGCCCGGCGCCCCGCCCGTCTCGCCGCCTTCACCGCATGAACCCAATAGCTCTGCTCGTTCGTGTCCGCGTCCCGGATTTGTTGGAAATCGATTTCAAGTAAAAACTTGCTCTCCTCCGGCACCTCTGCAGGATCAATCTCCAAGAGGGAGTCGATCTGACGAAGGAGGGACCGTCGCTCGTCCATCTGCATCGCTCCGTGCAGGTGGTGGTGGAGAGAGATGTTTCGAAATAGCCATTGAGAGTGGGTGATGTGCAGGAGATGCGAGATGAACTTCCGGAGCCAGGTGTCAACAGATAGACGGGAGGCCGCACCTGCCAGGTGCTCTGCCTGAAGCTCCCGGATTGAAACTGGGATTTTCCCCTCCAGGATATTATCCCACCCGATCTCGTCCACCTCCACGGCTAAACTTTCAAGACGTGTGGGTATGTGTGCAATGTCCTGAAATCTGGTCTCACCCCGTCCGCGCAGATACTGGCAGAATAACGTGGCAAATTGCGGATCGGTGTGGGGGGACGACAGCCAGTTGGAGAGCTTGCCAATGCAGTCCATGAGATGGAGGGTGCGGTCGTCACTCGGGCAGTGCATCAGGTGGGACGACCGCTCAGATTGAGCCCCGCAGTTGGGGCAAGCTGTGAAGGTGCGGCCGAACCATCGCTCCATCTGCGAGCCCGTGGCGCTAAACTTGGATGTCTGCTTGCACAGCCACACGTGGAACATTTTTGGTTTCGTGGCCATGGTGGAGTTGAGGGCCTCCCAGTCCACGGCATTGAAGGCTTCTGTCGACCACCCTAATTCCGAGAGGTAGAATTCTCTAGCCTCTTGCTTGCCTACCTGGAATCGCAGATTGTCACCCAAATCTGTTGTTTGCTTGACATTATCAACGAACACCGCTGCGGCCTCTGTCGGGAGAAGCTGATCATGTTGGTTGCGGACGAGCCTCCAGTTCCTGTCGATGGCGGTTTTTGCCAGGGAGTCGCAACGGCAGTTTAGTTGGGCTTCGAGGGAGAGGCTGTGCCAACGGAGGTAATCGTCTTGGTGTCCTTTTACGTGCTGGTAAAGGAATACATTCCCCAGCTGGTGTTGTAGGTTGCGGAGGACTCGTAGTAGGTCTGCGTTTTTTGTGCCTGGTGGGATCCGCCGTCTCCGTCTGTGCGCCCGGAAAATTGCCCCTTTGTTGTCGCAGCAGATCGTTCCAAAGCATGGGCTTTTAACAGCAAAAAAGGAGGATATGGCCTGACCGAAAATATGGAGGGCTAGCATGCCTAGTATTTCCCCTCTGTAGGAAGAGGCATCGGGGTGGTGTTCTACGAAGGACCCGTCAACCAAGACTTGTCGTGTTTGGGTGCAGTATATGGTCCATCCTGCTCCGCTGAGCTTGGGGTTAATATCTGGCTTGAAGGAGCCGTCCGTCACACATACAGCCGAGCCATTCTCAAAGGCCTGTCTGATCAGGGCCAGCTCCCCATGGAGCTGCACGTGCTCCCACATCCACTCACCTCCCAGGGAGTACAGGTAGCTCTTGAAGGATCCACGGGTGGCCTCTTCTGAGTTTGCCAACGGCGGACCGCTTGCCCCAAGGGAGATACAATGGCTGTCTGACTGGTGGGGTGTAGGGGTGACGGAGCATGGGACTCCCGTGGGGCCCGTGTCTGGTGGGTAACAAGTGGACCGGACATAGGGGTTGTTGCCGCGGGTGCGCCGTCGTGTCCCGGAGGCCGGTGTGTATACCCAAACTACTCCCCCGCTCACATGCTCCACGATGTTGCTGGTCTCACAGTAGTACCACCTCCATTCCCTATGTGATTCCGCCACCCACTTGCCTAGGGGGAGAGCTAAGGAGTAATTCGCGCCCGTGGCGTTCCCCCAGAAGTCCAACCATACTTGCCAATCCTTCTTTCCCGGCCTCTCTGTTGGAAACGAGAACCTTGAGAGCGAGCGAAGATGTTCTGCCCGATGATGTGACAGGTAGTCTCTGTCCAGCTGCATACCATCTGCCGTTGTCATGTCCGACAGGAAGAGGAGCCCCAGGGCAATCCGGCATCGTTGGAAGCTTCTTAAGTCGGCACCTCTCAGTCCCGCGGCAATAGCCAGGTGGACAAGCACTTTATCCCGCTCGCGCTGGAGTGGGAGCGAGGGATATTGCAGGTGCATCTTTATCTTGAAGTGGGACGTGCATTCCCAAAAAGACCGGAGCCAGCTGGAAGTGCAAAGAGGGCCAAGGGGTGAGAAGTCTTCAAGTAGGGGGCAAGTAGGCAGACCCGTTTCCAGCTGTAGGTACTCGAGACTTGTCCGGAGGGAGTGGCCGATGATGGTTGGGCATCCCCAGTGCTGAAGGAAAAGATTGACCCGGCAGATCGTTGCCTCAACTGGCAGAGAGAATAGGCCCAAACCACAGAATGCTGAATGCAGGTGACGAAAACCCCGGCGGATGTGTCGGTTGACCCCCAGGCGCGGTAGTATATCGAATACAAACTTGGGAAAGGCCTTGCGGAGGGAAGAAAGAGGCGCCGAGATTGTGCCGAGCCCATAACGCAATCCCGACCAAAGTTGCAGTTTGTAGCTGACCCATGCCCATTTGGCGGGCAGGTGGCTGTTGGCCAGACGGCACGTCCACTTCGCCACCCGCTCTTCCATCGCCTTGATGTGCCCCGCGTCACTCCCTGATGGGCAGGTAAAAATGCCAAGAGTTTTCCTACTATCACCAGGGCCTAATTTGGTAATTTTCTCCCGGGATCCATCGCCCAAGGGTATCGTTAGCTCTCTGTCGATATTGCCGTCATATGCCCAACTGCCGTCCTCTCCCCACACGTAGTCGATGGGGTACCAGAAGCACTTCTCCCCTTTCAGGGCCCCCCCTGTGGAGTGTAGCAGTGACGCCCAACTGTCCAGCGAGTCCTGGGCCTCGTCCCACACTGCTTCGCCCGGAGTGTAAGGGGCGTACGTGATGAGGTCACAGTCGTCGACGTACCATATCCCCATTAGCTGTCTGCTTGTCAAAGTGATCGGGCTTACAATTAGAGACCCATGCCCCAGTCGTTGGTGGCATCTGAGCATCGTGGCACAGAGCGACTCCCATCCCGCTGGTGATGCCGTATTCCCCTGACAAAGCCCTTGAGTCTTGGAAGTTGGATCTCCTCCCATGTGGCGCTCTGATTCTCCAAAACCTGTGCGTAGGAAGAAAGACATGATCTGGATGGGAAGGAGCATGGCTCGGACTGCTGATTTGTAGACTCCCAGGGCTTGGAAAACCAATGACATCATGGCATGAGCGATTCTGTCATAGCAACTTGCTGCGTCGTTGCTAGTGAGGGCACAGGCTGTTCGGCTCTGTCGGGAGATGTCAAGTGTGAGCTTTTTGGCGAAGGTGCCATCCTCTGCAGTGTTCCCTTCCGAGCTGAAAAGCTCCTCAGGAATAATACCCGTCTCTCGTGCCCGCCTGATCATGCGGTTGCCGAATATAATTCGGTTGTGCATGTTGAAGTCGGCCTCCATCAGCAATATTGCTCGGAGTTTGTTCACTAGAGCTATCCCGGCTATCTTCTCCAGCATTACTGTCAGACCTGCGCCCCAGCGGGTGGGAGGACAGCCACACCTAGCGATGAGAGATATCTTCTTTGCAAAAAACCGGGAAAGGAAGTCGGTCTTTCCTGCTGCTTTATAGTGACCGAAATGTATGCCTGAGAAAGATGACGACGTTGACTCCTTGGCCCTCCTCCAGTACTCGCTGAACTCCTCTGGGGTTATTTCAATGATAATCTCCCCATTAGTTAACATGCAACCAATCCGCCCGATCTCCTCTAACATAATTGCCGTCGCGTCGTCCACATCATTGCCTGGTTGGAAGCGCCCATCAAGGATCTCTTGCGCCACTTTTGTGTCGGAAAGATACCCCAACTGCTCTGCCAGCAGGCCATTGCAGATCGGAGCACTGTTAGCCAGATGGAATCTTACTTCTGTCTCTTGCTGAATTGCAGAGATAATGTCCTCTTCGGAGGTATGCTCTACCACCCTACCGTCTACCACCTGCTCTACCCTAGTCACACTCCTCCCAGACGGATCATTCATTGAGTGGCGGATATTCCACCACATCCGCTGCATGCCTTCCCGCGCCATAATAGCTTGGATGTCCTTTGACTTCTCCGTGTTCCCCGTAGCTTCTGCTTGAAGGAGCAAGTTCCTTAGGTGTTCTCGGCGCAGTGAGGGGGCTAATTTCCTTAGTTCTCTCTTCCGTGCCTTGGCATAAGCCCGCCTTTGTTGTAGTTCATCCACGGTGAGCTGTTTTGGTTTGGCTATGCCCCGCTTTCTTGCCAGTCTGCAGAGATTCCCTACATTCCGGATTTTTCCTTCATGCATGCGGAGCAGTTTTGTGTAAATCTGGACTCGCTCATGCCAGATCTTTATGGGCACACTAAAGGCCAGGTTGGCTCTGTAAATCTTCCTGCACTTCTTCTCACAGTGTCGCTGTATCTCCACCACCTGTTGATCCAATCTGTCCATCTGCTCCTGGTGCTCTGGTGAGGCGGGGTATGTCGAGCCCATCACGCCGATCAGCTTGTCAAGACGGCCTTCAATATTGTGGATTTTGAACTGCTCTTCCGCCAGCTGCCCGTATCGCTCTACCACCCCCTTGATTCTTGTATTAAGTCTCCGGCACGGGGGATACACTATACGCTGCTCATGTTGGCCGATGACGGATCGTGTTGTGAATTCGAACACACATGCTCTGTGATCTCCTGGGCTGTCGTCAAATGTTAACCACTTAACTTCCGTCATCTCGATGTCAGGTGTATGCCAGACTCCGTCTATCGGGCGCGACCCGTCTTTGAAGGTTTTGGAAGGTTGCACTCCATGCCTGTTTGTAGTAGCGTTGATTAAGTCTATGCCCTCGTTGCCAAACTGACTGCACATGGCTCCGGTTGTGACATGCTCGTTCGCGTCCAGCATCACTATTAGACGCTCACCGGCTGATCTCCACCGCTGCAAGGCCTCAATGAAATCGTCCATAAAGAGTTGACGTGGTGTTGTTCTCAAGTTGTGCTGTTGAATGTAACGCAGCTGCTGTTGGTAGCAAGATGCCAGATATTCGGAAGAGTTGCCGCCCACTGAGTAGCCTACTACAACTCGGGAGCGGTGACCATTCTTTCCTTCTAAGATGTAGCTGCACCATCTGCCTAGCCGGCGTGGGTCGTTGCATCCATTTTTTGAGTACGGGATCAGTTCATCCAGAACCAATATCCCAGTTCCGCCTGGTTGATACTTCCGCTTGATGATATTCTTTTCCCGTTCGTTGTAGGCTGCAATGGATCTGCTCTCACGCCGTAGCTCGCTGATAAAGGAAGTGAGGCGCTCGGAAGAACGGTATTGAGCCCAGTTGCGCCCAACCTCATTCACCCCAATGATGTGCGGGTCGTAGTCGCGGATGAGGGTGCATAATTTGGCTGATTTTACGTTGGCGACAGTATTGGTGGATGTGTTGTTCAACTGCACATACAAGCCCCGGAAGCACCCGTTGGCTCGCTCCGACGGCATCGAACCAGTTGGTTTGTCTTTCTTCCCTGCCGACCAAGCCGTAGCCTCCTTTGCCTCTGTAGATGCGCTAGCATTCCTGTTCAAGCTTAGTGCTGCGGCACTCTCTCTCTCGTCCTGAAGCCATCGTCCGATTTCCTCTGAAGTGATCCCCCCCACCTTCAATTTGGAGTCCAGTTTTGACATAAGCCGCTTGACTTCATCATAAGATAGGCCTTTTTCAAATAGGGTGTGGTTTCTTATGTAGGATGACCATTCTGCGTTTTCAGTTCTGAACTGTTGTGCTCGGCGGCTGGATTGACGGCAGCGCAGTCGCCGTGCCGCAGAATGGTCCGCTGCCCTGTTATTACCACTAACATTTCGCGGATTAACGTCCGTAGTGCTGGCAGTGGCAGCCAGCCGGACGGGGAGAGTTATCCAGGATCAGCCGCACGGTGATCGTCGTCGGCGCCTTTACCAGTCCCCTCCTCGGGGCGGCCACTGTGGTGGCGGGGTGCATCCTCCTTGGACTGCCCTACTGGATCCATGCCGTACGGACCGTGCGGAACCTCCTTTCCCTCACTGCTTGCTGCCATCTCCAACCTGAGTTGTGCCGCTTCCTGCTCCAGCCTAGCTAATTTTTCTTCATATGTCTCAGTTTTTGCAATCCCTTCTTTACCCGTGGCGGCCTCGGAGCGACTGGCTATAAATCGTTGAAACTCTGCCATCAAGTCAGCATCTGCACCGAGCGCGGTGCCACCGATCTTCCGTCCAATTGTGGCGAGGTGCACTAGTTCTGGATCAGTTCCCGCACCAGCTTCCGTTCCAGCCTGAGTTGATGTACGTACGCGGGGCCGTCCATCGTTTGTGAAGCCAGTCATGTCGGAGATGTCACCGTCGCTGGCATCATCTTGTTGCATAAAGACTTCCGGACCATGGCAGACCGAGCGTGATGCAAAGCTTGAATTGTCATCTCCCACGTCGTGTTCTACCTCAATCCCGCCAGCCGGGCTGAAGTCCGGCGCATGTGCTCTTGACTTAGAATCGTTGCCCCACGTCTGCTCGTCTACACTCATTGCCTCGGCAGCTTCAGCTGCCTCAGGTTCCTCCATCGTTCTGCCGTAGACGTAATCTGTTGTATTAGGGGCTGCGACCGTTTTATATCCTGTATCTACACTCGAGCCGCTATTGTCTTGAGCTCGCTTCCCTCTGACTGATGTGACTGACGCCGAGTCACGGTCGAAGTCAAAATTCCCAATATCCCCTTCCCGCTCCGTAGAGGTGACGAGCTTTTGAGAGGCCAGAGCCGAGGCACCCTCAGATAGAGTGCCCAACATCATTGCATCAAAGTTCTCTTTAAAAAACCGGCGGGTCGCGTCATCGCTGTCCAATGCGTCTGCCACTACCCTCTTGTTGACTGAATCCCATTTCGATGACACAATCGACCGGGCCGCATACTGCTCGTAGCTCTTTCCAATGAGAGTGATCAGCTCTGACTTATCAAAACCCCAACGAATCCCTTGGTGCAAGACGTAAGCCGCAGAGTTCTTTAGTACTTCATCTGCTTTGTTGCTCATCAGTGAGTTGTTCCCTGGATACCAGACACAATAATTCCCGTTTTTGGCTAGTAGTATGCATTGGAGGACAGAGCGGCGTTTCCCGTCCACACATTCCACTTTGATCTTCCGTAGTAGGTCGTGGACTGTGACCATTTCCTTCCGCGATTTTTCATTGTTGTCCCCATACGTGAGAGTCATTTCCATTTCGTAGTGTGGATCAACAAGTCCGGGCATTGTACCCTTGTGGAACGTCTTGGTACAGCGGCCATGTTCCTCCAGCATGGCCCTCCAGTTCCTTCTCTCATCAGCATCTGATCCCTCTCCTGGCGAGTAAGACAATTCTGCGAAATCACCAAAAATTCGTTTGTGCCAACCTTTGAGCTTGCAGTAGATTAGAGCTGCATCAATCCGTCCTTTGTCCTGTAATTCGTATTCAAAGATGATGGCCATTTTATGAGACGTGTCTTGTTTGGCATCTCCTGCTTTACGTGGAACATAGGTGCCCTTCTTTGGATACTGCCGGTCTGCCAGGATGCGAGGGAAGTTGGAATTTTTCCAGATTGTCAACGTGCGATTGTGAAAGGATGGGTCCCGTTCCTTCTCCTGGATCATCAATGATTCTGTTTGTTTCAGGAGGGTGCTGAGTGCATCGGCGGCGGATTGTGGATGGCAGTCGTTGGGGGCGTAGAGCAGGCATAAAGTGTTGACCGTGTCGACTGCCTGGTAGGACTTGACGCTGACATACATGAGTTGCCTGAGGTCAGCTCTGTTGATATCAAGTAACTCTTGTGCAGGAAGATCGCTGTAGAGCATGACGGTGCAATGGAGTTTCCTATCTGCCGTGGGATCTTTGATGGGATCGAACTGGTACTGCTCGCCATGGAATTTGAAATAGTGACGCCTGTGTTTCTCCTTGGCTGGAAATGGTGCCTCCTTCAGCGGCCGGCAAGAGCTGTTGGTTAGGTGACCGAAACGAGCTGTCTCATCATCCTCCTGGAACATGTCTAGCATCGAGGCAAGCTTGTCAACAATTTGCTCATTAATATCTCCCTTGTTCCCATGGACTTGCATGGTACAGTACAGGTAGGTCTTGTGCTGCCAAGCTGTCACTTCTTCGCTCTCGGGGGTGTTGGGTTGACTTTGGCCTTGGGCGGGGGATTTCCGCAATTTCCGGATTTCCTTAGACTTCCCTTCATTGTTAGTATCCACACCTGGAGCAAAAGAGGTTGACCTACGCTGGGATTGCGGCATGGATGGGGGCTTAGAGGAGGCGGGGGTACTGTTGAGAGGGGCTGAAAAAGGAGTTTGTTTGCTAGTAGGCTGTGGCTGACTGGAGGGGTTTGTGGTGGGAGGGTTTGTGGGAGTGGTGGGAGGGAACATCTCAATGGGTGTCTCGGTCTTTTCCAAATCACTTCTGGCATCCTCAAAAAGTTCCTCATCAGAGGCATCTTCCACTTCTGTCTTTGTTGGGTCAACTGTCGTCTTGGAGGGGGTTTTTCCTAAGAGAGTAAGGCTGGACTGAATTGTATCACCTGCTTTTGTGTTAACTGGTGGAGGGGCTCGACTCTGCCCTTTTGTAATGGAAGCAAAGGTTGGGCCAGACTGCCCTGACGCTCTGCGTTTTGTCCTGTGAGAAATAGGGGGAGAAGAGCTAGAAGTGCTGGTGCCTGGCGCAGGTCGGCTTGGAGTCGCCGGAGCATCTCTTTTCGCGTTCGGGCCGCTAAGGTTTGATAAATTCTTGTGGCAAGGGAAGTGCTCAATCAAAGCTTTCCAAACTCTGGGGTAGAGGTCAGCGCCCCGGCAACAGTCCCATCTACTTGCATGCCCCTCCCCCAGAAATCTGACAAGTTCTCCGCCATGTAGCCGCGGTCTAGAAAAGCAAGTTGGATTCTTCCCGCTAATCACCGGTATCTCCACCACTAGCTCGCAGGTGTCATCATCGATGCACGTGGCTTTAAACATATCTCCAATGTGACTGTCGTCCTCGCAGACTCCTTTGCTCTCTTTGATGTTCCTGCAGCACATTTCATAGTCGATGGAAGGAGGGGAAGTACCATTAAAGAAGCACTGGGGCTTATTATTGATCGAGGAGATGGCTGCTCGGCACGTTCCCTTATTAGTCATGAAATTCAGATTCACTCGCATGGAAGAGTTCCAAGCGTCTATGAGAGCTTTGGGAGTATTATTGTTGACATAAGAGGAGTACTGACCGCATGGAAATTGCTGCCTCTTTGAGTGTTGTTCCACAGTAACTCCCACTCTCAGCAGTTCTGACTCTGTGCGCCGGGACAGGTCATCCATTTCCTCTTCATCCGATAACTGCTTTAGGCCCCACCAGAACTCTCCCACAATGTTGCATATCTCCTCCCCTTGGCCCAGTGGCTCCTCGTTCGCTGAGACGTTGCGCTGCTCAATGTACTGTTTCATTTCGAGCTCCTTCTCGATCTTCAATTGTGATCTCACCGTATCATCCATCGGTACAGATAGCTTCTTATCCGCCATTGCATCCAGCAATACTTTCCAAATGAGAGGCTCGTATTCCCAAGTCATCAGCCTAGCAAGTCGTTCCGACTTTACTGGAACATCCACCAGTTGCTCCCAGTTGAGGTGGGGGCGGGAGAAGGCATGTTTGCCGTATGGAGATGGGGCAGGGACCATGAGATTATACTTCCCCGTCTCGAAAATCATTCGGCCCGAGTCCCCCTTCTTGTGAGTCGGGAACTTGCATTCCGTTGCCTGCAGCAGACATATTTTAAAATCCCTGCTCCCATCCTTGTTCCCCCTCCCAATTATCTGGCGGCAGTGCTCATGGTGATCAATTAACACCAGCGCCACCTGAGTGCTCCTATTCCAATCATCCTCCACCGACTTCACTGTCCCCACATCTAATTCTGGAAAATACTCCGTCATGTCCTTTTCTACCTCCGTCTCGCTCGTGCTAACTCCTCTAAACATTTCCCTAATCGATTGCGCAATACGATCACATTCATATTTCGCTCTCGCTTCCTCATCCTCCCATAGAGCCATCCTGAAAAAATCCCTCGCTAGCTGGTTCTCGTCAGCCCTCTCCATCTTATCTGCCGGCATGGCGCTGGCCCCTGGGGGCAATATCGTATCGGCTGTGCTGAAGTTTAGTCGGCGGGGGAGTTGAAGGGATAAAAAGGGGGAACGTGTAGTGCTGAGCTCTTCTTTATCAATTGCAGGGACGGCGGCTACTGCGGAGAGGCCTCGGAAGGCGGAATCGACGGTGCTACGGTCGGTGTGTACGGATTAACGGTGGTGGGACGAGTTGTAGGAGTGTAGAGAGGCTTGCCTTTCAATTAATCGGTGGTGGCTTGTTCCCAATGACGATGGTGTTGAGCTACGGCGGCTTCGGCGGCGGTAGCGGTGTTTTGACGGTGGCGGCGGTGGCTGTTTTGCCGTGGCGGACCAGAGGGTGGTGCGGGGGGGTGATGGCACCGATTTGTTGGGGGGAGATTTGAGTTTGGAGGCGGTGTTGGAGGCTATTTGGTGAAGCGGCGGCGTGGTGCCATGGAGGTTTTGGCTGGCGTTTTGGGAGATTTGGTGATTTTCCCGTAGATTTTGTACTAGGACTTGTGTATGTATGTAGAATTTGTACTATTTACTGCTTACTCTTACATTTGAACTATCACAGATGAAATATCCAGATCTATCAGATATGATGTGTAGATGTGTTTAGAGCATTAAATCTTTTGGTTGCAGCCTCAGAAAGTCAAGCTATGGACAAAAACATGATTCTGGGGGAGGCGCATATATTGAGGAACCCAAACATTTGGAATGTTGATTTTTCAGTCTGCATTGATCCATCAGTGACAGATGAAATATCCAGATATGATGTGTAAAACTTTTGATTGCAGCCTCAGAAAGTCAATTTATGGACAAAAATGTGATCCTAAGGATGGTATGCTGGCATTACAGGTTTGGGTATATATACTTTAACTCTTCAGTTTTGACGAAAGTGCGGGTAGCAGGTAGGTGACAATAGCTTAGGTCTCTCAGGAATAATGCCCCATACCTGCACCTATCCGCACCAACTCACATATGTAGTGGATCAGAATTCTGTTTTTGTCAAAAACTTCATTTTCTGAGGTTACAATCCAATGATCCAATGCCAATGTCTGGTTGGAGATGGCATTGCCTGATTGGAGATAGCATTGCCCGATTGGAGATGACATCACCCGATTGGAGATAGCATCTGAGTGCAGCAATCCGTCACCCCTCTCCCCCCAATGCCCCATACCTGCACCTATCCGCACCAACTCACATATGTATATAGTGGATCAGAATTCTGTTTTTGTCAAAAACTTCACTTTCTGAGGCTACAATCCAATGATCCAATGCCAATGTCTGGTTGGAGATGACATTGCCTGATTGGAGATAGCATCGCCCGCGATTGGAGATGACAACAAACAATTGGAAATGACTTGGATAATCAGCTCATAAGCATGAGGATCATTGCTATCAAGCAGCTAACCCTCAAATATTTATTCTGACATTGCCTTCAATCAAGCAGCAAATTGGAGATGACTGTGACTACTACTATCCCTCATTACGCA
Source organism: Cyclotella baltica (assembly GCA_036939635.1). Classification (NCBI taxonomy): domain Eukaryota; phylum Bacillariophyta; class Thalassiosirophyceae; order Thalassiosirales; family Thalassiosiraceae; genus Cyclotella; species Cyclotella baltica. The sequence goes on along the minus strand of JALLAY010000068.1, from coordinate 235 downwards.
GACTGGGAATTGAACCCAGGACCATGGCCTTCAAGACCTATGTACGAATAATTCTAATGTGGCTCCTAAAGTTGCCTTGTCAAAGATGGGGGGAGAGAGGTGATGGATCGCTACACTCTAATATTTATTCTGACGTTGCCTTCAATCAAGCAGCAAATCGGAGATGCCTGCACAGTGGGGGGATACAAACCAATAATTCTGGCGTGGCCTCTAACATCGCCTTGCTGTAGACAGA
>JALLAY010000067.1:0-25037 GCA_036939635.1 Cyclotella baltica | reverse complement strand
ATTGTAGTCAAATATGGTATCAAACTACATACCCATCCCATTCTTGTCAATGGGCTGCATTGAACATCTATTCTTTCAAGGAGCCTGTTCCAGGGATTCACATGAATGGACTTGGATCTTGTAATGATTTTTACCTTGATGATCCTGACGAACTTTTCTGGCAGAAGAATTTTGAGCACCTCTCTACCAACAGATCTCCCTAGAGAGCATCCTGGAATATTTGGAAAAGGAATGAATCCAGAAGAGAGTCTGATAGAGACTATGACTCTGCAACAGAGGGAAAGAAACACTATTTGATTCTTTGAAAATAGTCTATACTGGGACCCATTATGAAAACAAAAAAGCTCATTATTGAGCACTGGCAAGAATTTGGCATCCAGATCAGCACAACTCTGCAAGAACAAGCAAAACTGATGACCAAGCAAAAAATACTTCCAACTTATCAACAATTCCCACAAATTCTTTAAGACCAGATTGGGTTGACATCCAAATGGAGGATTAATTACGGACCTATTGGATTAATGACAAACTTATTGGAATCTCAAAAATGATGGGTTTATTCAAGGGAATGACATTAAAAAATAACAAGACACACTAAATCTGGGCTATACATCGGGACATCTGCAGTAGAAACAGTCTTACCTCTTTTCAGACCTCATTACCTCAAAAAAACTCCAACAACAAATCTTTGTGCTTCACTTTGGAGCGCATAAACATACACAACGGTGCGTTCATTGACAGATACTTTAGACACATGTGATTATCTATTTGTGGTCATTTGTTCGTTGTGAAAATTTGACCTCATCAAGCTCAACCGATGAGCCTAATTCAAAAATGACAAGACAGGTGTTACTTTTCGATTGACTATTGAAACAGTACTGTTCCAAATATGAATTGAAACAAATGGTGAGTAACAGGCATTGTTTTGATTAACAACTGATCCAAATAATCTGGCTTTCTATTCAAGTTGAAACTGATGTTTGGACACATTCGCTTCAATTGATATATTGAAAAACCACAAGAACAAGCAGATGAAAGACAATCAATCAACAAACAGCAAGCAATCAAATGAGTGGGGGCAAGCAATTGAAGATATTGTTCAATTCTTGTCATAGCCGATGAACAAGTGGTTTTCAAAGCCATGAAATGGATAGAATAAGTAAGCACATTCAAAGTATCTGACTCCAACAGATTTATTTTTTAGCCTTTTTGGTTTTTGACATCAAATACATGCTGCTCACCTGTTTGTGTATCTACTAAGGAGCTAGGAGAACTCTGGATTAAGATTGCGCGGAAATGTTGAGTCTAGACAACATCTTTATCGGCATGATATCTTCTCGATGTTGGTGACATTTGACTTTCTCTTCATAGAACCTTTTTCTCACATCCATAAGAGTATCTCGATGTATCCAGAGGACAAACATAATTCTAAAGAAAAACACCTGTGTGGAGACAATACCTCTGGGCCGAGAACCTGCCTACCCGCGCAGGACCTTATCTTGGACTGCTTTGTGAGTATATCTAATATGTTTGAGGACTAATGGCTGCAACTGTGATATGCTTTTCTTGAGTTCCTTGTCGAAGCACCGATTTGCTCTCATTCTACAAGTATGACTCTGGATTAGAACAAAGGAGGAAGCGGTGATTTTGCACCCACTCTCCTCTTTGTGCCCTCTACTATAGAATTGCCTCCATACTTGCTTCAATCCTCTAGTGACAGATTTTGTGTCCTTTGTGTGTTTGACTATCTTCAGCAAGAATGTTACTGCTCTCTAATGTTGACTGTCTGAAGTTTCCATTTTAATTGAACGACATTTCAGATGAATTATCTATACACTCGAGCTCTATATTACCCAGGTACTGTTTCACTGCCAAGTGCAGATTGAATCTATCTATATCATAATCTTTGTCACTAATAGAATTCAATAAGGCTGTCGGCTGACACAGCTCGAATCTAAATCAGACACAGCTTGAATTTAAATCATAATTCAATAAGGTGGATGGAACGAAGATCAAAATTCAAGGCCAATAATGCGCAGCTACCCCATTCTTTCTCAGTTCGGCCATTAACTCCAGTGAGCTGCCAACACTTCCCTCCATTGTCCCAGTCCATGGACCAGCAAGTTCTGCTTGGTAAACATGATGCTCGAAGTAAAATTGATCAACCAGCTGTAGCAGTATTGGATCCTCGCGTAGCTGCTCTACGAGTGCCATCTCTACTGCAGGTGTATCAATATCAAGCTTAACAACAATAAAATCATCCACAGTAAAGCTATCAGCCATCATCGTGAATGGATTCATCTTGGCATGTTTTCTAGCATCGACACCAACATTAATCCAATGCCACGAGCTTTGCAATTCATCAGGAACAGCCTCAAAAACCTTTGCAGGATGCTTTTGTTCCACTTCATAAGCGTAAATATGATCAAATTTGAATCCAAATTTAGAGTATATTGTAGTGATGTAAATTGCTGGCATTTCACCATTTATATCTTCATGAAAATCGAGGGATGCGCCCATATCAATGAAAACTAATCTGCTATGTCGTTTCAGTTGACGACACATGGAGTAAAAGTCATGTACGAGGTAATCCATGGACAAAAGATTGGCGTCAAAATCTCTGCAAATTTTATGTGATCGCATGGTTGGAAGGAGGGGTTCCATTAGACCAACTTTGGACGAAGAAGAAACTAACCCGCTTTGGAATATTCCAGGTAATCCATCAGTATGTAATTTAGTAGCTGCACAGGCACGTTCTTTTTCTTCATCTGAGTTGAATTGCAATCTTAAATCTTGAAGAGGCTGAAATTTCCGTACCAAATTATTGTATTGGCTCAAACTTAAATAATATTGTTGTAACGATTCATAGATGGGCGATTTCTGGTCCAGTAGTAAAGTGCAGGTATCAGCCAAATCTGTGCCCTCGGTTTCATACCCCAGTGACTTTTTATTTGTCAGTATGTATTGTTCGATTGATGAAGGGTTGTAGCTGTATGTTGTCACGTTGGTCGAGAAATGTTTAGGTTTGATATCCTCGTCTGCTTGAGTCACAAACGGAGATATGAAATCTTCAGGTTCACTAATTCCTTCGCATTTTGTTCCTGAACGCAGCGAATGTCTAAACAGAGTGGCGATCGACAATCCAATGACTAATGTGAAGATAACCGGATATTTTTTATCCCTTGAAAGCAAAACACGTGCCAGTAATCTCTCTTTACTTTCGGTCCGCGTTATCTTTTTGAGATCCCCAATGGATGGCGAGGGTGGTAGCAGGGCGGGTGTCGTACCATGGTTGCGATTGTGCATGGTTTACTCCTGGTTCTGCTCTTTCCCTTCTACCGAGGATGGTGTTGAATGAAGAGAGGTCAAGAGTCAAGACGCCTGTCAAGAGGATGTTTCTCCGTCGCTCGTTGTTGTCTTTGTCGTCGTGGTCATCCTGTATGTAGGTATAGGGTTTTGTAGCGCGTATTAAATTCATAATAACGAAATATGTTTAACGATTATGCATCCGACCCCCCAAATCTTCTCAATACAGACAGTCTTAGCGGTCACCATGACCTCCTCTCCAATCCTCTCTCCACCATAAAAAATGGACCGCACTTGCGACAACAACAGCCGCCCTCTCTACCACAGAATCAAAACCACACAACATTGATCAAACCCAAATGAAACGACACGCCAACATGTCAGAAAAGGAACAAAACGAGCCACTCAAAGCCGTCTCCAATGAATCCGAAACAGCGCCAACCGCCCCAGCGGCAACTTCGGCCTCGGCCAAAAGCGATCAGCTCTTTCGACTCTTTTTGTTGTTTTTAATGACTGCTCAGAATTCTTCCGTGGTTCTTCTGAGTAGATATACGAGGGCGGGTGTTAGTAAGGAGGATTTGTATGTGATTAATGATGTGGTTATGGTTACGGAGATGGCTAAGGTGAGTTTTTAAGGGAGGGCTGGTTGTTTTTCGTTGTTGAGAATCATGAGAATCTTATGGATGGCCGTGTGACAAATTGGGTTATTTGATGGTTGTTTGCTGTGAATTTTATTATGTTGGAATTGATAGTATATCTAAATGCCGTCTCATCATTGCGCAATATTTTTGGAGGGCTGGGCTGGGCTGGGTTAAATAAGTGTGATGCTATGGTTGAATCTATTCATTGGATTGTCTTCTTTTTGGGCTGATTATTTTCGTTTACTAATTGAGAGAGGTCGAACCTTTTGATGGCTCATAAGTATTTATGGAGCTTAGGGTGATTTGATTGTTTTTTTGCTGTTGTCTTATCTTACAAATTAATTTTGCTGCTGATTTATTTGTTTATTTATATTGCTTTCTTCGATATTGAAAGAGCATTTGTGTTGCCGATTATGAATTTTGTCCAAGGCATTAAATATTATGTGAATAATGATTTAATTTAGACTGGTTGTTTTGTCTTAGATGTTGGTGAAATTTGTTATACTCATGAGAATGATTTTACATTATTTGTTCAGCCGATTGAGAGTTGTGGTCAAATCTTTGATTGCGTTAGATATGCTTGTTTCTTGATTAATTATTATCTTGATTGTTTATTTGTGAATTTAATACCAACAACTTGAATCTTTCGTTAATTTGTATGCTTCACTCTGGTTTTTGAACCAAATTCATCTCTTCTCCCTCGCTACTGTTTGCAACAGCTCATCTTGGCTGCAGCTTTGGAACAAAACTACACCAACGGCCACCTTGTTCGCTCCATCCGTGAAAACATTATCGAACGTCCCATGGACTTTCTCCGTATCCTCATCCCCTCTCTACTCTACCTCGTCCAAAACTCACTTCTCTACGTGGCCATATCCAACCTAACTGCTCCTATGTTCCAAGTAACGTATCAGTGTAAACTCCTAACCACTGCCATTGTCTCTGTTATCATGCTTCAAAGGAAATACTCCCTAAAACAATGGATATGCCTCACAGCCCTAGGCTTGGGTGTAGCAATTGTAGTTCTTGGTGCTCGTGAAGAAGGCAGTGATGATAAAAAGGTAGAAAAAGATGCAGCCAATGCCCAAAACCTCGCCGCTGGTCTAGCAGCAGTAACCGTTGCCTGCCTCTGCTCCGCTTTTGCCGGGGTGTACTTTGAAAAAGTCCTAAAGAAACCCACTGTGGATGGAGGACAGGCCCGCGCTCCCGTAAGCATGTGGATGCGTAATGTCCAAATGGCTTTCTTTTCGGTATGTATTGCCTTGATTAATATGATTAGGGAGACGGAGGAGGCGAGGGGGTACACCGGAGAATTGAATGAGGATACTAATCAACCAGTGGTAAAACCGTTCATGCATGGTTTTACTGTGTATGCGTATGGGGTTGTTTTACTTCAGGCCGGGGGTGGGTTACTGGTTGCGGCAGTGATTAAGTATGCGGATAATGTGTTGAAGGGTATGGCTACGGGGGTTAGTGTTGTGACGGCGACATTCTTTTCGACGTTTTTGTTTGGGACTACATTGTCGGGTCAGTTTGCTTTGGGTGCTGGAATGATTTTGGTTAGTGTGTATTTGTTCTCGAATGATTTGCCAACATGTGGAAGGGTGAGTAAGGAGAAGCAGAGTGGTGTGGAGATGAATAATTTGTTGCCAAAGTAGTAGGGATGTGTTTGAAGTTTGATATGAAGATGGAAAAAGACTCAATAACAACAAGAACTTAGATATTCACAGTGCATCAGACCATGTAAACCACTTGTTGTTTGTGAGTTTGCATTGTGAAGGTAACGCTTTTGAAATACAGGCAACCCAATTAAATTGACATTTATATCATCACTGTGCAATTGTCATGTGATAAGACCATGCTATCCCAAATCATGATTTTAGATAACTGGTGACACCTAGTTTGAATGAAGATGAAAAATGCAAAACTTGCTGAATGGAAGTATAATTTTTGGAGTACAGGCAACCCAATTAAATTTTCACGGTGCAAATGGTTGTAAGATAAGACAGTAGTATCCCAATTCTATTTTTGGTTGAAGATTGGGAAAGACACAAGAACAAGAACAACTTGAATTTTCACAGTGCATCAGATCATGCACACCATTTTTGTTGACAAGTTTGCCTAATGAAGATAGAGCTTTTAAATGCAGTCAACCTCAGATAACCCTATTAAATAAACGTTTATATTATCACATTGCAAAAAGTCATGTGACAAGATTGCAAGAACCATCACCTATTGAATTTCAGACAACCAAAAATAAATTGAAGTAATCAGTTTACCAAGTACTGTCTGAAGTCACATTCAGCTATTCAACAGAGTGTGTTAGTGCTTCTATTCTTAGTGTTTTTGAAGAAACATGAATTCTTCACATTGAAACATGACCTACCCATCTTTGAACTTAGCCACGATTATCAATATTGGCCTTGTATTGAACTGAAATTACTATGACTGCTCCAATTCAAATAATCTATTTTAGTTGATTTTCAAGTGCGCAAAATGAACAAAATGAATCTAATGTCTTCTCCCTCTCTGGATCCCTTTCAATTGCATTGCTTTTTAAATGACCAACCACTTACAAAATATTTTTTCTAATCCAGGTGCGCTGGCATTAATCAGACCATAATAATATCTCCCACAATAAACTATAGACAATGATGTAAAAGTGGGTGACAAAGAGAAGTTTCAGATAAGTCTTTATCTGACTAATTTGTTATGACTTGTTAGATTGTTTCAATAACTCTCTTAATGTAATATCATGTATCACTTTGTGGTTTATTGTCAATTGAAATTATGAACTTTATAAATCTTCTCAAAATAAAAATACAAACAAATGTTCAGTCATGAAACTCTTGTCACTCTCATAAAAATCCACATCACTACTGGAAGAGAATTCGTAGCATTCTATTGAATTCCTTTGTAGGTCACAACAATGTACATCTCATCTTTTCATGAGAATTGTGGCACAAACAATTTACTCTCACTTTGATTATTGTTTGAACTTCTTCTTTGAAACTCTTCAAATTCTTCAAATATATTCTTAACAGCCTTCCTTTGCGGTATCAATTCGAATTTTAAATGAGCCACCAATATGAAATATGCAATACATCTGCAGTGCTTTATATCTTTAAAGCAGGAATCTCACCTAAGATTTCTTCTATTATAATACTAACAATATCCGTAGAATCCAATGAGTTCATCAAAACTCCCATTGTCTTCTTCGTCTTTACTTACTTCGCCAATATCACATTTTTGTTGATGATCTTTTGTGAGTGTTACAGCTCTGGCTTTGACTTTGAGGTTTGCTTTTATATATCTTCATTCCAGTGGTTCTTTGAGTTATGTTCAGTGAAATGAATTGTTGACATTGGTTTATAAGTATGTTAGAAAGTTTCAATAACTTTCTCAATGTAATGTGATTTATCTTTTTACGGTGTATTGTCAATTGAATTTATGAGCTTCATGAATCTATCTAAAAATGAAAATGTAAAGCCAAATGTACAGTCATGAACCTCTTGTCACTCTATTAAGAAACATATCTGTGTGGCTCTAAGACTATTTGTAGCATTCTATTGAATTCCTTTGTAGGTCAAGACAATGTACATCTCATATTTTAATTAAAATTGTATCCCAAACAATTTACTCTTATTCAGATTGTACGTTTGACTTCTTCTTTGAAATTCTTCAAATTCTTCAAGTTCATTCTTATCAATTACAGATCAATTTTCAATTCAGCTGATGATTTGAAGTTGCTTATTGTATATACGGCACTATTTTCTGATTGACAGGTGCATCAATGAAAAATGAAAGGATTAAATCCATCAACTTCAAAAATATCCCTCAACGAAACTAAAAAATACAGAACATGAGAGAAACCATCATTCGTCTGTTAGAGAGGAGAGAGACTTCTCAATGCCAAAATGTTTTGATTCTATATTTGTATGTATGCTTCAAATGTTTATTTTGATTCAGGTGTCAGATATAAGAATGGAATGCGACTATGGTGCATCTGTTGGTCAAGGAACAATTTATTGATCTCATTAGTATAAAAAGCAACAAACATGATGCATTTTAAGAAATTTTGGCATTTCAGGCATCATAACATAGAGCATGGTAGATGTAAATATTGTGAAGGCCGGATGTCACCACATGGAACTTGTGGTTACATACCTGTTGACAGCAAAAGAGAGTGATGGTAGCCTGCCATGGGAGAAACCTCAAATGAAAGTAGCCACTCTTTCAACACAATCTGGGTTTGTACTTAGTTCGTAATTTGGTCCCTGAAGCAGTTGGCTGTTGCTTCATTTCAGGGTGACAGCAAAACCACTTTCTGATCAATTTTATCCTGTCACCATCCTGCCTGAACACTTGACTTGAACTCAATCCATGCATTTCTATTGTCCAAAGATATCTGTTTCAAAATTCATATTAGTGCTTGTTCTATATAATCTTAACACCACATCAAATGTTAGTAACCCAAAGTTTTCTTAGTTAGTTATGCAATCTGGACATTGTAAATAATAGAGTAATCACAAACTAATTCACTTCAACTAGGCTTCTCACATTATATGATGCACATCCCTCTTACCTGAAGCTTGGACGATCCTGGAGAGGGTGTCTCCAGGAATCGGCTTTTGTCAAAAAAGTACTTCCAAATATCCAGTATTGCCCAGGACCTTAATCATGAATATAATCCTACAGTTTAAGTTCTACAAAGACATTAAGAGGTGCAAGTCCTCTATAGAACACTACGATACAAAAATTTGATGACACGCACACTTTCTGTCCAACAGGAAGCCTTATTCAACGATTCAGTGGCTCTGATTCTACCATTTAACCAAACGGACTGATCACCTCTAAGGTCTCAATCCATTCCTCTCCCAACTAGGCTTTCCTGCATCCTCCAAAAACTTCTCAGGAACATCACAAGGCTCCTCCCCATCCGACAAAACACACTCCAAGCAAAACGCCTGCACCTCCTTTGGTCCCATTTCAAAAATATCCTCCCACACCTCACAATGTCCAGTGGCAACACAGCGATCTGCACAATACTTGGCTGGATCGTCTCGTGCCATTCGTTTGTCCTTGCGTTGTTGGATTTTATGCGTGGCATCTGGAGAGGTGGTGTAGTCTGTGGGTGAGTTGAAGGTGAATCCTTCGGGAATGGGGGATTCGAGTTTTTGTGATGCGGCGCGTTTTTCGTCTTCTTGGCGACGCCATAGGCTGAAGTTTCTGTAGAATGGTGGTTCATGAAAAGACAAGAGGCAAGACAATGCATAAATATGTATTTAAGGAGGTTATGTTTTATGAATTCTTACTTGAGACGATCAATTTCTTTGTCAATCATGTCAGCAATGTGATTCTCAAGGTTCAGTTGGGTCACTGGTCGCGAAGCGATCGATGAGGGCGCTATGAATGCGTTTACAGGTGTAATGATACAAGCTATTGCAGCGATGATATTCATTTTTGATCGATTTAACGGCGTAGCCTTGAGGAATAATTGGTGAATGGTTATTTCGTATTGAAAGGGAAGATGCAAAGAGCGAGGAGGTCAGATTTATGATCATTGCTGCAAATTTTGCACGAAAAATGGGAAGAGGTATGTGATTGCCAAATCCACTTGATGTCAACGATTACCTTTCATGATGGAAGTTTTGATTTCGTGTCTTCTTTAAACAACGATCTAAAATAACAAAATGACAGCCGTGCGTTGCCATCTGCCTAAAACTCTAGTAATGCAATAGGTAAGATATTTAAGATTCATCTCATGACGCCCGAGAATTGTACCATAAACTACCATATAAACTTGACCGAGCGATACATCGGTGTCGGGAGTACCATAGTCGGACCTATAATTCCCTTTCTTCGCCTCCACCGTTCATCATCGTCGTGTAATCCATTCATTGCAAATAGACAAGATTGATACTGAGCTGTGGCTGTGAGAGGCTGTGAGCTAGCTGCGCACCTATGTACCATATGAATCGAAAGAAATTAAGTAAACAATAAACAATATGACAACCCACGACGCACGAAGCCGAAAGAAACAACGATCCGAATACCAGCAAACCCAATCCCAAAACGATCAAGTAATGGCCGGCACAGACCAGCAACCCCCGCTAAACATTACACAACCCATTAACGTCGTCACCAAAGGAGGTCCAGCGGGTCCATCCTGGTCCTGTCGCGGCTGTGGACGGTGTAACATTCATCACACTGTGGCATTGGCAGGATGTTGGGCGTGTATGCAGATAAGTCTGAATGGGCCTGTATTTGATGCTGATCGATGGGGGGATTTTATGATTTGTCAGCAGATGAAGGCAGAGAGGGCTGCTTCTGCTTCTGTGAAGTGAAGTAGAGAAGATATAGGACGTTATTGGTGGTTCAATTCATCGTGACTGATCGCGAAATGAAGCCTCTTCGGTGTAAGAAGTTGTTACACTGATAATTAGACATTGTATAAATTAGAATCCAAAAATATTTGCCATTACATGCTACTCCTCAATCGGTGTTTTACAGTCCGAAAGCTACTGCTGACCGAGAGAAAAGTTCACACGCAGTGTTAGTGAAGTGAAGTATCAAAACAGAGGTGCTGCAAGTTTACCTCTGAATAACAAATACTCTATTATATATGAAATAATTAAACGGTATAACATTCAAAGCATTTGTTGTCTACCATCAGACCCACACTGTACCATACAAAAGCTATCCTGCCAATAGTCACTATTGAACAGACTCATGACCAGACACTCATTTCATTCCACCACAACTCAAATCATCTCAACCCCCCTCCTTGCACCATACGCACCACCAACCTTTTCTTCATCCTCCTCCTGCGTACTGGTACCTCTTCCCAATAAACTGTACACATTCAACGTCGACAATTCATATCGCAACACACATACGTATACCGCCAAAAGACCAGTCAGGGAAAGCATGGTAACAAGTCCAATCTTTTGTCCTTTAGTCATGGTAGATTTAGGTTGGTATGCCTTGTACGAAGGGGGAATTTGGAATTCGTCTAAATGACGTTCATTTTGGTAAAGTTTGTCTTGTTCTGTAGATCCCTTCTTGTCTTGTTCATTCAAGAGGTTATTCCAGAGTAACCGATGGGCATCTTGATCATTGTATTCATCATCTTTAGACGCAATTGTTTCAACCGGTGCTTCTTGATTGGCTTGTAATTGAACAAATTGTTGTGATCCGGCACGGGCAATGATGGAGGCACTGGCGGCCGAGGTTGAGGTCAGTTGAAGGATAAGTGTGATGAAGACAAAAGCTAGTGGGGCTAGAAATCTTTGCATTTTGAATCAAAGCCTTGTTTTAAGAAGAGACTGGAGACTTGTTCAGTGTGATAAAGTGCGAGACTTGAGCTGATGCTTCAATGAAAATAATGAAATGAATGTGCTGTGTGGTGGTAGTTGTTGTTGTTACAGTTCACATCGATCGATTCATTCGTCAGTTTTGATGTGTCGATTTTGGATTTTGATTTTAATGTCTGTTCAGTAATTTCCGTTTAGATGAAAGATACCCGTTCATGCGGCCGAACGGGTATCTATCTAAACTGCATGTCAAAGGCCTTTTATTTAACGGAGCTTTACACAATCTAAGACTCATGGGACACCAGGCAAGATTTCCAAGCTGATCGTTATTGTTCCTGATTTCTAATTATGAATTCCTATGTGAGCCAGTATCCAATCTTGTGTATCGTACTTATGCAAGATTAAAACAAGGCCTTGATCGTGGTTTGACCGCGAGGGGCCAATTTTGCGAGTTGAAGTCATCACGAGGTGAACTCACACAATATGGTGAACTTTTTCCGCTGACTTTTTGAAAATCATCTCATTTCATCCGAACCCCCCAACGCCAACGCCAATCCCAACACAACAACAATCAAACGAAACAGAACCATGACAGAAAATCATAAACAACTCTCCTTCTCATCCGAATTCCTCACCGACGTCTACTCCGGTCTCGCCACAGGCCTCGGCCATCCAACCTGGTACGTCGCCAACCTCTTTACCCAAGGATATCGTTTCCTCGTCGGCGACTCCCAAGATTCAACGCAACTCGAAAATAGCAACGCTGCACGACCAGACGAATTGAAAGTAGTAGGCGTAGGGTACGGCCGTACCGGCACTTATTCTTTCGCCTTGGCTTTGGANACTTATTCTCTCGCCTTGGCTTTGGACGAACTGGGTTTTCCCACGTTGCACACCCAGCACCTCTACGAAAACGATGCCATTTTCGATCATCTCGTGCAAGATATTTTCCACGCCTCCATTATGCAGAATGAAACAATCATGGGAAGCATCGATTACGATTTATTGTTGGATGCTGGCTTTACGGCCACGATGGATCTGCCGTTTGCTCTGTATTACGAACAAATCCACCAGTTGTATCCGGATTGTAAATTCATCTTGACTGTGAGAGAAAATTCAGAAGTTTGGTTCAAGAGTTGGAATGTCATGACTACGAGTATTACTAGGCCTTTGTCGTATACTAGTTTTATTTTTACTCATGTTCAAAAGCTGGAGTGGTACATGAGGTGAGATATTTTCAACTGACATAGCTTGGCAATTTCTTTGAATTCCACAAACATTTCAATATGATTTCCATTACAACCAAAAACAGATGGCTCTTCTCCGTAGTAAACCGCGACAAAACCTACCTAACCCACCCATTCCCCCTCCCACCCCAAAACAAAGCCCGTTCCATCGAATCCTACGAATCACACAATGCACACATTAGAAACACCATCCCATCAACTCATTTGCTCAAATACAACGTTCGTGAGGGATGGGAACCACTGTGTAAATTTTTGGAAATCAACGATTGTCCCTCCAATCGTGATGTGCCATTCCCGAAAACGAATTCATCCACGGCGGTGCAGGTGCAGACTTTTTCGTCCTTTTTGGGTCCGCTTATAGTTAGTGTGTTTGTGGTGTTTACTGTGTTTATGATGGCGTGGAGAAAAATTACCGGAATGAGTGTTGTGGATTGGTGTGCTGTCCAAAAGGGGAGGTTTTTGAGATGTGTTGGTGAGAGATTGGAGGGGAAGAAGGTTGACTAGAGCGAAGGTGGAAAGAAGACTAATTGAAATTTGAGAGAGAGCCAAGTTCTGGAAGGGATGTGTTGAGGCTTGTATTCATGATAATGGTGTTATTTCAAATGTAATTCGTGTTGGTTTAATGAAGATTAATAGAGCTTACTGAATATTTTTTGTTTCTATCTTTTGCTATCTTTGGTTAATTTGTTGCTGGCAAACCCATGCTTGTAAGTGAAGCAAAATGAAATGCAGCCACAAGCTTACCTTTTCCAACTTTACCATCATATCTAGATCAGGCAAACATGAATATAATACCTCCCATGTGGGCCTGTGAATTATTTTCTTTTCATCTATAACTTTAATGTGAGAGAATACTGCTTCTTACATTCACCATGTGCTATCTTGCAGCAGCAGCAGGATTAAAGAAGAAGAACATGACCTTAATGGTGATATATCCATGTATACAAAAGTGCACTGCATACATAGAATACTAGCATCTTATAACACTCCAGGTCTTCTACAACGAATGAGAATCGTGAGAATTGATAAGTCAATATGGAAAAGATAACTAGTATTTATCTTTGTTGACACCCAAGTTTGGGTTCTAAAAACTAATGCTTCATTACCGATCAACAAGATTCTCTAGCTACTTTTTACCATGAACTCTATTTTGATTGTCATTAAAATAATACAAGAAAAGACAAAGATAGAAGACCTGGAGGCTGCAAGAAGTAGGATGAAACCAGAAAAAGGGGTCACATCATAATCTAAGAGAAATATTTGATGATGAAAAGAAGAAACCATGAGGAGATCATAGAATATTAGTCCAAACAAGACAAAGACATTACTTCAAGCACTTCATAAGTCAAGGAAGCCTTGTTCTTCTGAGAGGTAAGAAAAAGGCTTACTATCAAGCGAAACAAAAAAATGTAGACCATATATTCTCGGCAGAAACAAAAGTGGATTAAGTGACCATCCCATTACTAAAGACAGAGAGAATAAGAGGAAGGAGCAAAATAAAAGAGCTGGGAAACCCCGATGTCATTTTCTAGTATTTGTGCAGACACGAATCTTATCAATCCACGTGCTGCTTAAAAGAATTCAAATATGGATTCTAAAAAGCCAACTGTTGTGAATATGTGGCATAGTGAGGATCTACTAGGCAGTTCAGATATCCACAGTCATCAATAAGCATTGTGTCATTACAATAAGTATGCACATAGAACTCTCATTGTTCTAGATATGCAAAACACAAAATTTGCAAAAATGCATGCATCTCACTCAGTAATTGTATGATCAACCAAATCATTGTTCCAACTAGTAGAACCTTCCAAACTACATCACTGAAAGCCATTTGCTCAGATGTTGGTGATGTGATATCACTATGGACGCTATATATGATTACACTAGAGTCGAGTTGAAAGTACAAGCTAGCGTGACGATCTCTAGAGTGAAAGCACAACGATGGGCTGAAATGATCACACGAGTGGGTCACGAAGCGAGAGTGTGATCACAGCAGCTTATCATTGTGGTTTCACTAGAGATCGTCACAAGAGCTTGTAATTTCAACTTCACTCGTGTGTAATCATTATTGTGAATTCAACGGAGGAATTACATTCAATAGCGATTAAAAGATCGTCCAATCTGGAGATATCTCACATGTCACAACACTTGGACACAGAAACTCGATCAACCACTTGCATTCATAACGTCACTCAGTGATTAATAACTATTAAATAAACATGTGATAGTGACTTATTTCTAGTGTTTAACACTCTGTGATCTCACTAGAGTTTCTGTGTCCCAATGTTGTGACCAGTGAGTGATCTCGAGAATGGACGATCTTGCAATCACTAGTGAATGTAATTTTCACCGGTTGATTCACTTCTATCTTTGTACACTGGAAGACCATGGGAGCCTATGAGGTTATGACAATGATGGAATACTAATGAAGCGTCAATAAACAATTAAACACTATTATTACTTCTATTTTGTGGGTGCGGCAGCGACCCCCACGATTTTGGAGCATAAGGACCCCTTCACAGAGTGTTAAACACTCAAAGATAAACTAATACTATCACTGGTGATCATGATATCTTAATTTATTCACATGTTTGATTTCATGGTTAATTTAATCACTGAGTGACATCATAAACTCAAGTGTTGAACAAGGATTCAGTCTCCTATTGCTTTACCGGATGGATTTGCTTGAGCTTGGCTGATCTTTTGATCATAATTGACTGTAATTACACTGTTGAATTTGCAATTATGATTACAAACATGAGAGTCAAATTTACAGTCATTGCAGCAGCCCATCTCAGTGCTTTTACAAGTGAAAGCCATGCGAGCTTGTAATTTGAATGCTTCACTAGTGTAATGTGTTCTCTTCAAGTTGTAAATCTAACCAGCCTTTCAAACTGCTGTTTTTGCAGCAAAACTTCATAATTGCAATCGAATCGTCCGTCAGTTTAAAACTGGTGTTAAAATAGTCGTATGACCTGAAGATTCAATTAAATCCGGGAGGCCTTGCAACACAACTAGATCTAATTGAATTTTATGCAACAATTCCTAGCACACCCTCGCAAGAGTCTCGAGATAAACAACACACGGTTCAGAGGCGGAGTGGAAGGCAGGGTGGTGGAATGCAGGCAAGAAAGGGGAGTCCCGCCAGACCAAGCTGATCTCCCAAGGTGGTAGCAAACAAGAAGAAGGAGAACGAAGCAACGTCCAATCAGCGAAAGAAGTTTTGGTGCCAAGGCGGTCGCAAGACTCATCGGCAATAGTACAATACTGAATTAGCATTTAAAGCCCTTGATCAAGGACCCAAACTTCAGCATTCCTCGACCGGTGTACATTAGTAGTTACATGGCAGTCAACAAAAAGAAAAAGGCAAAAACATAAATAATTCATAGGTTGAAAAATCCAATACACCCATCCCATGCAAACAAAACTGTCATCCTACAACTAACTAAAGGGTGCAAAAACTTCTAGAGTATTATTATACAATGGTGAAACAACTGCGTCAACAAATCACCAATGTTTGCTACTCAGATGATAACATATTTATATAAATTTCTGGCTTAATAATTAATAAGAAAATTACCCAGAATCGCAGTCCCTACATCCTGGCTGCAGAAGAGAGTTAAGATATTAATGCTGCCTTTCTTTACCTGAATACAAAAAAGACAATTTGCTAACCGGCTAACCCAAATTTAAAGAAATGGGCTTCCATCACGATTGTTTGTAGTAAAGCAGACAGAGGTTTGTGGTGTGTATTAAATAATTGGTGATTTGGATGGAAAAAATGTCGGATCTTCGAAATCTTCAAAATCAATATATTTGTTGTCCTGTGTATTTGTTGGCACTCGAGAATCCAAACTTTCATTCACAATATTTTCTTGTGTCTTGGTAATTTTTCCAGGAATTGATGGTGTTGAAGATGGAGCATATGTCGGATCTGCAGTAGCCAAAGTGACATTGTCTTCTGCATCGTTTGATGTCTCCTCGTTATTAACAATTTCTTGTGTTGGAGATGAAGCGTATGTTGGATCTGCAGTAGCCAAAGTGTCATTGTGTCCACTATTTGAAGTATCCTTGTTCTCAGGCACATGCACCTCAAGTTCAGTTGTTATCATTGTAGCATATTTTGGGTCTGCAGAAACGTCAGTGCTATTTTCTCCCCAAGACAATTCCCCATGACCACCAATAGGACTGTTTGATGGCCATAAGTTCCATCCAATAGAGTGCTCCATTCATACAACTCAATATCATAATGAAACTTCTCCAACAAATACTCATACAAAGTTTCATTATTGATCATCTCCCGGCACTCTGATGATAATGATGATGCTTTGATTCAAACAAATCAGAAGTTATTTGCAGTCCCAACTCATTACCCATTACCTCCATCCATAGAACAATAAGCTCTAGATGTTTCGCGCGATCGAAAACCTTTCGATTTGAAGGTTTTCGCAAAAAAGGGCGGATTCGTGCGTGAAAAAAATCTCTCGCGGTGACACGTGTTGTCGATTGAGGAAAAACTTGACGAATCACCGCGCTCGTGAGGCTCGAACGACAGTGGACTGCAGGCGGACGTCGTCGTTTCAGGCGTCATTCGTATCCAAATGACACTCGAAACGTTTCTTCAGTGTTCAGTTGGATTCGAAAGACCGACGTTCGCCTCAGTCCGTCTCGTTCGTTTCAATTGAAGCGTCGAGTCTCGCGCGATAGCACGGTCGAGTCACGTCAAGTTTTTCCTCATCTCGAAGCATGGAGATTTTTTTCACGCACGAATCCGCCCCCCTTTGCGAAAACCTTCAAATCGAAAGGTTTTCGAGTGCGCGACACATCTAGAGAGCTTATTGTTCTATGGACGAAAGCAAGGCGCGATTAAGATGAAGTTTTGGAACTGCAGGGTTTAGTTGAAATTAGCATGCAGGCCAAAATAACGAATTTCCTTTGCCATCCCATAGAAGGTGTGATTGGTCGCGTTATACAACCTGGAAAGCTTCCATTTCATCTGGGTCTCAAAAGCCTTGCCCATCTCTCCAGAAAGACCAATGACGATTATTCGTCTTCAAACATTCATATTCAAATACGCACCATGATTCATCTAAACGAAAGTTCTGTTCAGAGGTCTTTACAACCTTCGCTAAGAATTTATGCTGTTGATGAACGCACTGGTGAATGCTTATCTGAGACTACAAAGCTAAACGAGTCAAAAGCTTACATCCCTCAAGTTTTAGTATCGGAAAATGGACAAGTATCTCATGAGTGGAATAATACATGCAATTTTACGTTGCATTGCAAGGACATATCTCCTCATACAATAATACTCTGTGAATTGAGAGAAACGGCCAAGGAATACAAAAATCGCCCGATTTCATGGGCTTTCTTCAGACCTCATCGAGCGAAATCGTCCATGGAATTACAGCTTTTCAAATGGCGCAAAGAATCATTGTTGGTTCGACTACAAGCAGAGCAGTACATTTACAACAAAAAGTCATTTGTTCCTGCGTCATATGTTCAATATTTATTCTTTCGCAAGAAGAAATACAAGTCTTGTATTCGTGTTGAGCTGAGATTTACTGCGGACGTTGATGTCAATGAGCCAACTTTAGAGCAGATGGTGTCGCCTGTTGTGAACAAAACCATAGATACAAATACGACACAACTTTTGACAAAGCCCAAAGAAGACAACACGTGGACCAGCATCAAACGAGACCCAACTGATAGGTGCCGCATTCCGTACTCTGTTGTAAGATCGCTTGAGATGAGCGGTGGTTCTGGTCACGGCGCCACAGTAGTGACATTCAGCCCGACCGGCTGCTACCTCGCCGTAGCTGTTTTATTGGACGGAGACCAACGGAACACGGCAGGTATAAGTTATATACATATCTATCGATGCGATACACGCAAAGTCCCATTGCTGTCACAACAACAGGCACACAATGGAGCTATCAATAGTCTCATCTGGTCTTCCGATGAAAAATTAATAGTTACATCTGCTTCAGATGGGTGTTTAAAGCTGTGGAATTTGCAAGGCTTGGTTGGAGAAGAAAGTGGTGGCAGTATTAGCTTGGAATTTAACTTCCAGCTCTCACCTCCTACGGATATTGCTCTGTGTGCGACCTTCTTGCCAGTGGGCATGCTCGACAAAAGCACCCATGAACATGGACAAACAGTCATTGCTGGAACTCTTGATGGATCAATCAAGATGTGGAGTCCAAGTTTAGAAGGTGGTGTTGACATTCTTGGAGGAAAAGTTTATCACGAAGCATCAGTAACTTCAATCGATACAACTGCCTCCCGCATCTACTCTGGTGATGCTGCTGGGTCGATAATTATTTGGGGGGCTGTAGTATCAAAGGGGAAAGAAAATCACGCAAAGGAAGAGCGAAACGAGCCCAATGACTTTGGCAATTTCATCCCGCTCAGAACTATTGATGTTTGGAGAGGTCAGCAGAATCGAATTAATGGACTGGTTTGTAGTAACAGGTCATTGTTTATCATGTCAGGTGCCAACAGCTTGAATGTTTATGATCTAACTACGCAACGGATAGTCCCAGCCAGATTCGAATTCTCTTCTGAGAGCAATCTTCCTTCCGATAATGTTGTCAGGGGTATGTGTGTAAGTCCTGATGGATCGATGGTGGCTGCTACTGATGGATGTCAAGTTCACATCTGGGGATACAATGGCAAAATATTAGCAAGGCATCAGTTACCCGTGTCGGAAGAACATAGAGATGCGATATCATGTTTGCATTGGAACCCAAGCATGCATTTACTTGCTTTCTGTCAGATGGGGTGTAATTACCCAGTGCTTCTCTTTGGGGACGAAGATTGATGTGCTAAATTAAGTGTAAAATAGAAGCTTTTATTCACATGGCTATATTGATATGCGTATTAAGCTGCCATTTCTTCGATCTATCCGTACTCAGAAAAGGAGCATAGTTCAAATCTATTCAACGGCATGACTTCAAAGCACAGATCGACCCCAGAGTTAAATAAAATACATCACAGAAAAAGTGTTGGTTGTATTACTTTCTCTCGCCTTCGATTCCTTCACTCGCCACGGCGTCAATCATTGTGAAGTACCCAACTTCCGCGTCAAGCTGACTCTGTTCGTCAATACCATGAGTCTTACCAGTGACTGAAATAGAATCACCAACCATTTCGACATTGCCATGGAACTCGCGCGTTACTTCGTAAGAGAAGTCGCCAATTTGGTTTGGTCCCGAGTGGCTTCATTATGAAAAATTGTGAGTACTTGCAGTATTGAGTAGTAGGTTCATGTTCTTTGATTCAATCAAAACTTACCCAGCTGCATCATAAACACGTGTAAGTCTCATTCTGAATGGCTTATCTTCTTCCAAGGCAGTCTCAATTATATGCCAATCGCCACTGTAATCTTTCACGGAGGGCCCATTCGTCTTTCCAAGTGTTACAGTCCCATCTTGGTTCAACCATACCTCAGTCTCGGACTCTTCTTTGTCCTCAAGCTCTTCAAGCTGAAACTCTTTGGGGGCAAGATCATACATTGTAGCTTTGATTGCGGTGCTGCTGCGTGTGGAACGCTGTCAGTCATTTCAGACATGTTAGATGCAAAGAAACAACTAGGATATTTTCATGACTACATCTTGATATTGGAACTTACAATCGGCTCAGAACTCTCAGTTGTTTCACTAAAAATGCTGCTCAAAGCAGCATCGCTCTGATACCTCTCTCCCTCAATTCCTTCACTTGCCACGGCATCAATCATTGTAAAGTACCCAACTTCAGCATCGAGAAGACTCTGCTCATCAATACCATGAGTCTTGCCAGTGACTGAAATAGAATCTCCAACCATCTCTACATTGCCATGGAACTCGCGTGTTACTTCATAGGAGAAGTCGCCAATTTGGTTTTGTCCCGAATGACTTTAATTCATTTTGTAAGTATTAGGGAATGGAGAGAGACAAAAACTCAGAGTGTAAGTCTCAAACTTTACACAAGTAAAATCACAAATGAATCCAAATGATAGATGCTTGAATACAGTCATATAATATTTATCTCCAATAAATCAAGATATCTTACCCCGATGCATCATAAACACGCGTAAGCCTCATCCTAAAAGGCCTATCTCCCTCCAGAGCAGTCTCAATAACATGCCAATCGCCCCTGTAATTCTTCACTGTAGGGCCATTAGTCTTTCCAAGTGTGACGGTCCCATCTTGATTCAACCAGACCTCCGTCTCACACTCTTCTTTGTCTTCCAGCTCTTCTAGTTGGAATTCTTTGGGGGCGAGATCATAATTTGATGGTCGTGCTTTGATTGCAATGTGTCGAGCGATTGATGCAGGGCGCTTTGGAATGGAAGGCTTGGTGTAAGACAGTTATGTTACCTCAGGGAAAAGAACAACATGCAATTGTAAACTTACAACTGCCAATCGACTCGGCACCATGAAACAATCAACATTGCTGGCGAGAAGAGTTGTTATAGTTGCTGAAAACGAAGACCTCATTTCCAATACGTTTGATAGCTAATCAGTTAATGTTGTGTCTGTTGTCTGTGTTGTGCGTATTATTTCGTTGACTATGATTTTCTTTGTGGCAACCTCCAACAGTCGTGGCGGTTCTTGATAAAAAAAATCTAAGTTGTCAATCGAAATCGAGAGCTGTCATTTGGTGATGGCTGGATGCGAACACTTCGCCAGCTGTTTCGTTCGCGGCCAGCTGTCCAATGCCCGCCGGACGCTCAACTGCTGTCCCACAACCGCCCATTCTGCCAGGTTGGCTTTTGATGGCAAGGGTGGGAGTGTTGAGAGGCCTGTTATTCAGACTTTTCCTCCCCAACTATTCAACCCACCTAGAATCCCAGGGAGTGCTGTCAAGATTCTAGATATGATGGAGTTTGAGACAGAAAAAGAAGGCAAGTGTGCTTTGATCGAGTGTTGGGTAATTGAATGTGCATATACTTTGTCAGTTGCTTACAAATATGCACTGGGTCCATTATTTCTTGAAGCAGATAGTTTCTTCCATGAGTTCGGAAATGCTGTTTTTAATAATAATGTCAATGATCCTGCATCAATATTACTCCAAGACTTTTCAGTACATGAAGGACTCCTTTACAGGAGAGGATCAATAGTTTTTGTTTTACGGAAAAGATTACAAGAGGTCTTAGTTTTGGAAGAGATAAGGTCATTGAGCTAACCTTGAGATAGTTGTTCCGACATGGTGGTTATTATGAATTATATAGTGATCAATGATAGAAGCCATGAAGACTACCATGGTTAAGCCTATCGAATTTGGTTACTAAATCGGCCTAAGCCTTCGGCTCTCTGAGGACTCAGTGTTGTTAATAAGCCGGAGCATATGTACATACGTACATTACGTAAGTATGCTCCGCCTATGTATCGCTACTTACCCTTAGCCCAGCAGCCTCGCCCACTGGTATCTCCAGCAGACTAGAGGCATACTAGTTCCTATGTTTGGCACATAGGCACAGATCAGGCGAAAGCCTTCTTCCCACCAATGGAAAGGCCATTCGCCAATTATGTACAGACCATGTATCTTTCACATTAAGACTTATGAAGTAGCTCATAAATTTAGACAGTTCGTCGGAACTAACTGTATCTTTACTAGCAATTTACTCACTACTTACTGGGGACATCTACACACCTATTGACAGAACTGTCTAACCCCCAATCGCCCCAGTGAGAATAACCTGAAAGGAGCCTATCCTGAGATAATCCCATCAACGCGTCCATCATGCCGTCAAGCTTCCCAGTGCACACCGTAGCTGAAATCACAGCAACTTTTGGCCTCGACAATGACCGATTCACCAAAATCGAAGGCGAACCAACGCTCGCAGCACTACTTAAAATACATGGAGAAGCACGTGAAGCCTCCATGAAAGTCACCCACTGCGCGCAAGGCACACTAGGCTACTTGTACCTAGTCGAAGATGCAATCGTTTATGCAACTTATACAAACGTTCCATACGTCGAGCCCGTCGACCCTGGGGATATACCCAATTTTCAAGGAATGTCATCCTTCGATAATACGATGAAAACAGCCGAGTTACAATGGCAAAAGGCCAAGCAAGTTTACGACATGCATAAAAATGTCAATGCAGCACTGAAGGCAGCATTTAGGAAATGCCTAGACCAAGAGGTCGTAGAAGACGTGGAAACGATGGATGCACAGTTGGCAACAGCGAGTTTTGCCACTTACTTCACACGTTTCATGCAAACCTACGGGCAATCTGACCCAATCGCCAATGAAGAGATGATGGCGGAAATGAAAACGCCGTGGGACCCCATGACAAGCAACATTGCCAAATTGATTCGGCAACTACGCAACGGCATCAGGTATTTTACATACCTCGGTCAAACCATGACCCAAACACAAGTCCTTCAAATCGCCGAATACTTAATCCTAGCGTCAGGGCACATGGCCGAAGAGTATGGCCAATGGACAGGATTGGACGATGCAGAGAGGACGTGGGACAATTTTTGCACGTGGTGGCAAGAAAAGTACCGCCTATGGAGATTGAAAACCAAAGCAGCGGCGAAATTTGGATACGGCGGAGCAGTCAACGCAGGCGGAGCCACAGTCAACAACGAAGAAGAGGACGATGATGACGAAGACTTCCTCCGCCATTTCGAAGCCGCCAACAATGCAAACGCCGCAACGTTTCAAAACCTAAGCCAAGCAAACAGCAACCTAGCCAACCAATTGCAACTATTGCAACAACAAAACACCCAGCTTCAAAATCAAATCAACGCAGCCATGAATCAACAACCTTTCCACCCACCAAATAACTTTCAGCAAGCACCCCCTCCCGCCCAAAATTTCCAACAAGCAGCAGCAGGTTTTTATCAAAACCAACAGCAATTCTACGGAAGGAATGGAGGCCGTGGCTATGGAAGAGGTGGTGCGAGGCAGCGTGGACGAGGCGGCGGGCGTGGCGGCTATGGACGAGGCAACGGCGGAAATTATTATCAGCAGCCGCAACAGAGCAATTTTTATGGCAGCGGCAACAACATGAATAATTATGGGGGCCGTGGTAGTTACGGGAATAATCAGCAGGGGCGTGGATCACAAGGTGGCCGTGGCGGAGGTTTTTACGGGAATGTACCCAACACTCAGCAGAATCCCTACAAGAGGTACAATAACATGTTTTACTGCTGGAGTTATGGCTATGATGTAGACCATGAAGGCCACAATTGCCCTAATCCGCACCCTAACCACAACCCAAATGCAACCAGAGAGAACACCATGGGAGGATGCCAGGCGAAGAAGCATAAGACAATGTTCAGGCAGCAAGGTAATGGGATGTACATGTGACGGGGAGGGGCAATGAGTAGTTTAGTTAATAGTAATAGCAATTTATGTGTTAAAACTACGGCTAAGCTACCATTGATCCCCACCCCAAACAACTACAGTACGAAGAACACAAGTGCTATATTAGACAGTGGTGCGACTAGTAACTTCTTTACTACTGATGCTAAGGTAACAAACATTCAAACAGCACAACAAACCCTCAAGGTCAAGATTCCCAACGGCATCGAGCTCGTTTCAACCCATACGTGCGAACTGGACATCCCCAATCTCCCAAAAAGTGCAAGAACCGGCCACATTATCCCAGGCATGAAGGGCCACTCCCTAGTATCCCTTGTGCAGCTGTGCAGAGCTGGCTGCAGCGTGTATATGGATGAGAATAAGCTGTGTGTGGGATACAATGGAAAGTTAGTGTTGAAAGGACAAAAGTGTCCGAGAACAGGACTATGGCTAATACCATTAAACAAAGCAGGCAAACCAGACAATTGTCAACAGGATGTGCAGATGGCAAACAATGTATATCAGTCAAGCACAAAAGCAGAATGGATTCAGTATTTGAACCAAGCGTGTTTCTTGCCTATAGCCAGCACATGGTGCAAAGCAATCGATAATGACCAATTCATCGGATGACCAGGTTTAACAAGCAAAGCAATCCAAAAATATCTTCCTGAATAAATGGCAACTGCAAAAGGACACATGACGAGAAAGAAGCAAGGTGTGCAATCAACAACAAGGCCAAAACGTAAAGTGATTCATAAAATCAAGAAATTTTTGTGCAATGATGCAAATCATGAACAATTCAAGTAAAATGGATGCAGACATGAATCCAGAAGAAGATGCATCAACAGGATACGATTTATTCATTGGTGCAACAATAGGAGATCAAAGCGAAAACACAATGTATGGTGATTTGATGGGCCGTTTTTCAGTGCAGTCATTCAAAGGCAATAATCTCGTTTTTGTTGTGTATGTTTACGGACCAAATTCAATTCTTGCCAGGCCATGCAAAAACAGAAGTGATGCAGAAATGATTTGAGTGTACGAAGACATTTACAATTATCTTGCAGGCAAAGAATGGATGCCAAAATTAAATGCCATTGGCAATAAAATCTCAAAAACCATCAAGCAATATCTCAAGCAGCAGAATGCAGCTGTACAAATTGTTTAGCCAGACAATCACAGAGCAAATGCAGCTGAACGAGCCATTCAAACATTTAAAAATC
>JALLAY010000066.1:0-33019 GCA_036939635.1 Cyclotella baltica | reverse complement strand
GATTGCTGAGGCTCAAGAGTCGATTGCCGAGACCTGAGGGTGGATTGCTGAGATCTGAGGAGTGGATTGCCGAGATCTGAGGGGTGGATTGTCGAGGCCCAAGTGTGATTGCCTAGGAATGAGGGTGGATTGCTGAGACTCAATTCCAGTTAAGTACTGCGACTAATGTGAACAGGTTTTAAGCTAAAAAATCAGTGAACTGTTGTGTCAAAATCACCATGGCACAACAACCCCGCGGCCAAAACCAATGAAAACACACCGTAGGACGCCTGTCCCCCATCTCTCGGTCCGCATAGCATGGCAACAGACCCAGTCCTAATCGAAGACATCAAAGTCTGCCTCATTTCAGAAGCTCTACTTGTAATAATCATCCTATTCGGACTCTTGCCCACCGGAACGCTCATGCTAATAAAATGGAGGAAGGCATGAACAGCAACACCACCACCACCACAGGGAGACGTCGAATGACCACGCGAGGACGAAGTCCCATCACTTCCACCATGGCTCGAACTTCTACTAAATCATCCGCGAAAAAATCCACCAACGTCGAGCAAAAGAAGAAGATTAAATCCGAACCAGCGAATGAAAGCACATCATCATCCACCCCCAACAAAAACGCACAACTCGTCCTATTAGGAGATAAACCCCGCGGCCTCTTCGAATGCGACTACTGCCGCGCCGATCTAACAAGCTGCCCACGCGTCCGTTGCGCCACCTGTCCCGAATTCGATCTATGTCTCGACTGTCTCGCCACATCCGACCACAATGAAATGTGTAAATCCCGTCGTGAGTTTCAAAGGATCCACCGATCTAAAACCGAGCAGCAGCAACCGCAGTCCGAGGGGAAGAAGAAGAAGGGGAGGGCGGGGAGGAAAAAGGCCGAGGAGGAGGAGGTGGATGATCCGAATGTGTTGGGGTATTATTATGGGGGGCAGTGGATACCGATTTTTAGACATAGGGCCGAGCATGGGTATGTTGTTGCGGATAGTACGAGGTATATGTTGTTTCCTCCTTTTAGGGGGGTGCGAGATGAGGGGAATGAGAAGAAGGAGGGAGAAGGGGGTGATGGTGAGGTCATGAATGTGGACAGGGCAGGGTCAGCTGTAAAAGAAAGCAATGATGCATCTAATGATGTGTCTATGAAGACGAATGATGAGGCAGCTGATGCAACTAAACTCGAGACTAAAATCAAAGCTGAATCATCTACTGAGGCAGACGAAGCTGCTGCTGACGCATCAGATGGACTGGTTGATACTGAAAATTCAGATTCAAATGACGAAGATATGTCAACCCCAAAACAGTCAAAAGATGCTCAACCAAAAAAGACCCAGCTCCGATTAATAGATGATTTACGTAATCTTTGGACCATTGAGGAAGACCTACGCCTCCTAGATGGAATCCTCACCTGTGGACTGGGCAACTGGCCAGAAATAGCCGAACATGTCAATGGGGGGAACGGTGAGGCTGCTGCAACTGTAGGGGGCAAGACAGATAAAATGTGCATGGAGAGATACCTTGACGACTTTTTGGGAAGGTATGGACACATTTTGCCTCCTTACACAATGATGCCTATGGAGGGGGAAGAAGACAAGGATGGGGACACTTCTGATGTTGAATGTGTTGGTGTTAGTGGTGGGCTGTTGACAAGTGAACGCAAGAGGCTTAGAAGGAGTTTTCCTTTGGCAGAAGAGGATGATGCCCCTGGGTTCAAGAAGACTAAGTTTCGTGTGGTACAGACAGAAGATATTGATGATTCCAGCTTGGTTTGGCCTTATCCATATCTTCCTAAAAATACGAGTGTTAAACTTGGTGACGAGGTAGCTAGGGACCTTTGGTATCGCTCAGAGCAATCATTTGTTAGGCAGTGTTCAAATGCTACCTCAAAATCCGATGTGGAGACCATCCGCAAAGAATTCATCGAGAAAAGAAACCAGAACTTAGAGGGTTACGAAGCCAAGGTCCTTCCTCCTCGTATTGAAGACCTCAAAAGCTACCCAGGATCAGAGCTTGCAGGTTACATGCCGCGACGTGGAGATTTTGACATTGAGCACGATAATGATGCTGAACACCTCATTGCTGACATGGAGTTCTCAGCTGAAGATTCAAGGGCAGATCAAGACCTCAAAGTTGAAGTCATCAGAATATTCAATTCCAAGCTTGATGAGCGAGAGAGGCGAAAGAAGTTTGTCTTGGACAAGAAGTTGACACACTATCGTGAGAACCAAGAGAAGTTTCAGAAGCTACCGGCTGACGAGCGTCATTTAATTCATCGCATGAGGCTCTTTGAACGATTTCACTCTATTGAGGAGCACCAAGTTTTTTTAGACAACATCCTCAAAGCCAAACGACTCCGGAAAGAGATTGCCAAACTTCAAACGTATCGCAGATTGGGTATTACTTCACTTGCTGATGCAGAGAAGTATGAATTGGACAAAAGTAGGCGTGAATTTCATAAGATGGCTTGGATGAAAAAAGAGGCCGAAACAAAGAAAGCCGAGGCAGATGCAGCAAGGCAAGCAAAAGAAAATGCATCAGATGTTACCATGGGTGGTCTTGATGGAGGGATTGGAATTGCGGCCAATCAGTCGCTTGATGTCTGGAAGCAATACAAGTCACCAAATGCAGACAATGCTCCAGACTCCACAACAGCATTACATGCATCTGACAACAATGAAATGAACACTACAGAATGTTTCACTCTGGAAGATAAGCCTGGATTTGACCGTCTGTCTCCAAAAGAAAAAGAACTTTGCAAACGCCTTCAACTTTTGCCGCAACACTATCTTGATGTAAAGAAAGCACTCATTTCCGAGTCACTCGCTGCCGGTATTTTAGACCCATCATCAAGAACTCATAAGGGGAAAACATTTGTTACCGTTGACGTGAACAAAAGTAATGACATCATTGATTTTGTCCTGAAAGCTGGCTGGATTTCAAGCCGTCCAAATGTTGAACCGGTAAAGAGAGAGGAGAGCAACGTTAGTGGCCCTGAAGGATGAAATGTGATGGATAATACTAGAATTAATTCATTTTATTATTGTTCCTGCATATCTAATATTTCACTGTTCACATGAATTAGTAAGCATTGTTTAATTTTTTCACATGCCAAATACAACTTGATCCGGTTCGGTATCAAAATTTAGCCAGTTGGAGTCAGAGAGAAATGTGCGAACCAACATCTCCAAGATCATGATTCAAACTGTGCTCTCATTTATATTGTACCAGGAATGTTTTAAATTTGCCGCTACTCATTGCATGCACCACATTCATATAATGTGGCAGCATAGGACTTGATAATTGGCTTGTGATATCATATTTATCAAATAATCCAGACTCTCCTGCATATTTCCATCTGCATAAAATACAGGAGTATAGGAAAACTGCAAGTGCATGGCTTCACAACAATATCAGATAGAGGGTACCTCTTCTCCCGGACCATATTATTTGAAGCTAATCAATCAATCAATCAATCAATATTCAAAATTACCTATGCCTCATTTTGCAATTTTACCTCTATTGATTATTGTGTGCACACACTTTTTGTATTGAAAGATAACAAAATTTAAAGTTAAGATTTGCTTCTGTAGAAAATTACTGTAAAGTGTTAGTATTAATACCTTTAAAATTGTATCTTTAAGAGCAAAAGTATCCTTTATAGTTTGCTACGAGCCATTCATTTTTTCCTCTGCAATCCACCTCAATGTCTCGGGAATTAAGCTCTGAGCCTTGGCAATCCACCACAATGCTTTGGCAATTAATACCTTATCCTCAGCAATCCATCCATAGACCTCGTCAATCCACCTCCAGGTCTCGGCAATCCAACTCTAAGCCTTGGCAATTGACCTCCATGCCTGGAGGCAATGATCCACCGTTTGACCTCAGCAATCCACCTCTAGACCTCAGCAATCCACCTCCAGACCTTGTCAATCAATTTCTGAGTGCCCCATCAATCCACCCATAGACCTCGGCGATCAACCTCTGAGCCTCGGCAATCCACATGCAATCCACCCATAGACCTCGGCAATCTCCCTCCAGGTCTCGGCAATTGTCATCAAAGCCTTGGCAATTCAGTCCTGTGCCTTGGCAATCCACACCAAGGTCTCGTCAATCTGCCATTTGACCTTGTCAATCCACCTCCAGGTCTCAGCAATTGACTTCCTAGCTTCGGCAATCCACCATTTGACTTTAGCAATCCACCTCCAAATCTTGGCAATTGACGTCCGAGCCTCAGCAATCCACCCATAGTCCTCGGCAATCCACCTTTAGCCTCAGCAATCGACGTCCAACCCTCGGCAATCCACTGTTTGGCATTAGCAATCTACCTCCAGGTCTCGTCAATTGACATCCTAGCCTCGGCAATCCACCTTAAGGTCTCGGTAATTGACTTCGTAGCCTCGGCAATCCACACTTGTGCCTTGGCAATCCACCGTTTCACCTCGGCAATTGACTTCGAGCCTCAGCAATCCACACTTGTCCCTCAGCAATACACTTTTACCTTCTCAGTAATCCACACATATTCCTCAGCAATCAACAGTTTGACCTCGGTAATCCACCTCCAGGTCTCGGCAATTGACATCCGAGCCTTGCAAAATTAGCTACCCTCTATCTACTAGGAAACGGAGTTTCCCCCTTGTTTTTAAACCACGGTACTCCTACGTTGCAAGATCAGAATAAATGACTTCATATTGCTTCTTCATATCTCTTTTTCGGACTTTTCCGATACTTGAACTTTCCCGTTACGATACGAAACAAAAAATGACCCAAGTCACCTAGTAGGTTGGGTCATTATCGGCGTATTGAGGTTAGGACAGAGCATAAAAATCCTTCTTTTCCCTATCGATCTTGATCGATCCCGTTCTTTTTCTCACCTTGAACTTCAAAGTTAATAATGTCACTTTGGCGAACCTATTCGATGGCATAGACATAATGACCTCATCTATGAGACATAATGACCTCAGTTGTGAAATGCCCACTGAACAATCGTTCACGTTTCTTCAAGTTTCTTGTGATGATTTTTGCAACGGAGTTGAACGGAGTGAAAGTCCTTTGCTTTTTGCATTCTCTATTTGTTTATTGTTCACTTTGTCATGTTGTGTCTGTGTCGCTTTCTATTCTTTGCTTGGTTGAGTCTTTTACTGTCTTTTATCATTTTTGATTTTTTGAGATCACAACATCACTCTATCAGCTCTATCAGCCATGAAACTGCTCTTCACGCTCTTCGCAACATCCCTCCTCACCCTCCCACCCACCGAGGCCACCATACCCTGCAACTCTACACACAACCCATGCTCTGACGTTTTCTACGAAGGATCCAAATGCATCAATGGTTTCTGTTCCAATCCCTTCCAAGGAGGATGTCTTCAAACCATACTGGCAAGTGAGGAATATGAAGAAAAGTTTCGAGATGCGTCTGAAGATCTTCAGGCGTTGAGACGAAGGGTTTTAAGTAAACCGAGGGTTTGCAATTCGGAGGACGGGGATGTGGAGATTGAGAGTGGGGTTTGTGTTGTTGGTGAGAATGAGTATCCTGAAGTACGAATTTGTAAGTATATTTTTATTATTGTATGCACTGTTTAATAGATGTCTATGATAAATGTATTTCATTTGCAGATTCTAACATATCTTAATCTTAAACCCAATCATTGATAAACAGACAATCAAAACTGGGAAGGTAGGTGATCATTAATACTTTTTAGTTGATTGAATCTTTGATGAGATAATCCTGCCTTGCTCATACTGCTTGTGCTTCTCCAATAGGTTCCATAGTCCCATCATGGATAATGCAAATCATCTACAGTGAATTACTCGGAGTACCCTCCACAATGGAATCGGGTTCCATCGACGCAAGCGCTAATTTTTACGATCCCTCCAACAGTTTGGGATATGGCACTGCCAACGATTGGAAAGTCCTCGAAAATGCATTTGTTGCCAAACATGGCGATTGTACTACCTACAACACGCAAGATACTGAAGGGGAATACATACCATGTGCAAATATAGCCATGGACATTTGGAATCCTGGTTTTTTTTCGGAGGCAATCGAGAATGGATCCGCTGAGGCAATGAAACTTATAGGTGTGGTGGGGAATGACGATTGGTTCGTTACACAGTTTACTATCGAGGAGGATCCTTCGTTGTTAAGTCATTACGGGTTGGGGGGTGAAGAGAACAGGAGAAAGTTAGCACGTGCTTTCAAGAGGCCTACTACTTGGAAAGAGTATTGTGATTTAGTTTCAAGTGATGGTTGTGATGAGGATGATGGAGTGGCGAAACGTGCACCAACTGAAGAGGAAGAGAATAAGTATTTTATGGAGGGCCTGTATACTGGACATTTTAGAGCGACGGCGAAGAATGATTGTGATGTTAATCCTAATTGTACAGGGCATTTTTTAGATTATCCATGTGGTTGGAGTAGTTATATGAAACAGCAGACGTATCATCTTGGGATTGCTTTGGAGTCTGATGGGCCAGAGGCAAGTGGTGGTTACTCTTATTCGGACATGGTAGATATCTGGTTTGCAGCCAATTCGACAAGGTCTAATGTGATTGGGATGTGGTGGGAGCCGGAAGCACTTGTTTCACTCTTTTTGGGTACTGGTTCAGACTTGATTCCTGTGAGTTTTTTGTCGCCATAGTCTCGATTTTCCAAGCTTCCTAAACACACCTCTTGTTTATTGCTGTCATGCAAAGGTACCACTACCAACACCTACGCAGGAGTGCCTTCAGAATCGTATTGACATTACTAAACGTTGTGAGGCCGACCTCACACCAGAAGATATCTACGGCAGCTCCAAAGGTTCGTGTGCAACTCAGCCAATTACTACTTTAAAGACTGCTGCGGCCAATCTTCTCGTGAGTCATTTTGATATTATGAGTCATGATACGATGGATTTCTTTCAGTATGTTGACCATATCTTACCACAATACAATATTTCAGTCAAGTATTCAGAATCATCCCAACCCGAAAGCAAGGTTGTCTCGTATTTGATATTGCATTTATTATTGAAAAAGACTTTCTACTCATTAATTTAAAATGTTATCACGGCAGGTTGTCTCCGGCGTACAAGGTGTACTCGGACTTCACAATGAATACAGCTGAACTGAATGACATACTCTCGAGATGGATCAAAAGGGGAATAGACAAATACGGCTTTGATCTTCGACTTGCAACCTGTGAATACGTTGCTAATGACCTGGAACGTATCGTCAACAATTTCATACCTCAATCTCATCCTAGAACGTTTGTTCGATCACAAAACTCGGTATTGACCATAGTGGCTATCGTATTTGGAGTTATTGCAATGCTCATGGCCACCGTTACAACTTCAGCTATCATTTATAAACATAAGAAAGGAAAACTGAGTAAATCAGCTCAGATTGAGTTTCTTTTGTTGCTCCTTGCTGGGTTGTTGTTGGTTTCAGTCGGAGGCTTTTTGATGGCTCTTGAGCCGAGTACTGGCACTTGTACAGCTTCAATGTGGTTGGTTGTCATTGGCTATACCACTGAGCTGATACCAACCTTGATCCGAGTATCGACGATAATCAAGATAATTCGTGAGTCCAAGAAGCTGAGAGTGGTCAGGGTTGACAAAAAGAAACTCATTCTAAGATCTATTGGTCTCAGCGCATTTGGTGAGGTATCTTTTGTCTTGAGTTGCACCTAAACTTATCCATCAATCTAATTTCTATTGTTGCTTGCCAATATCACCGCCAGCTGCTGTATATTGCTTCTTCTGGATGATATTTGACACACCAGAATCACATCCATGTTTAGAGTTGACCGAAGATGTAAATGATCTAGGCGAAACAGTTTCTTATGTATCGTACCACTGCGATTCAGAATCCAACATTTGGTGGTATGCTACTTTTGTTTTTCAAGCTATCTTGCTCATCTGTGCATCAGTTTTGGCGTACCAGATGAGACAAGCACCAAATGTGAGTAAGATGTGAATACTAAATAACTGTGCATGTACCACAAATTTCAGGTCCGTTGCAACATTTCAGCTTACTGGAATTGGACCAAGTGTTTCTGAACTTAAAAAGTTGTTGAAAATACATGTCGGATCACATCTGTCTTTTTGAGATATTATGAGCACCATTGTTTGACCTTTTGAAATGTTGCCGGTTACTGACTTTTGTACCTGAAATTGTAGTAAACTTACCCATCTGGAATCTAAACTTTGAACTCTGCCCGGTGCGAATTAGGTTGTCAATGATAGCAAGCCCCTTGCCTTCATGATCTATACTTCATTCTTCTTCTTGACCCTCCGATTCGTGATGTTTGTTGTATCAGAAACAGTATCCGGAGAATCAGAGCAAATGCAATCATCTCTTCAAAAAGTACGAAGTATATTCATAAGCCTGGACACTGCTATGAACATTATAATCTTCTTCAGTGGTCACCTCATCCCTAGGGCTAGGGAGGAACCCAAGAAGCAGAGACAGAGCAGTGCAGATCAAATCCGCAACAATATCATTGAAAGACGAGCCAGTCAAATGTTTGATCCTCTTGACACTCATTCACGTCGAGCATTTTCTTCACCGGATATTTCTTTGGGTTCTGGGTCAAAAAGAGGACTTCCATCTATTGGAGAAGAAGAGGATGAACATGGGAATAGTGTGTACACTGTGAAAGTTAGGAGAGGTAATGCTTATCAAACAGTTCACATGGTTAGTCCTTTCAACTCATTTTTTAGTTCCCTCACAGTGCTTAACTTTTTGATAATCTAACCACTTCTACTTTGGTGTCTCATGTTCGTCATATCAGCCTCGATGGGTGATAATGGAATTTGGTACCGTAGACACTGTAGATGATGATGATGAATTTGGCGAGAGTCGAGGAATTTCGAGCATAACTGACTTGTAACAGATGAGGACATGCTTAGTTTGATTCTTTTGTATAGATAGGGTGTATACTTGAAAAAATAAGTTTTGTCGATGAACCTTGCTTTCAACATAAGTCCTGCACCTCCAGTTGCCTTTATGGTAGGTTTGCCGCCTCTGGGGGTTCGGAGGCATCCAAACTACTGAACAGAATACGATCCAATGAAATAAATTATTTATCAGATAATGGGTACAGCCACACTGATAGAGTAAATAGATGCAAGTAGTATAAAAAACTACATAGAATGAGTCGTACATAAAGCGAGCACAAAAAGAAACCGACCTAGCCTAGATGATGCATAAAGAACAGAAAGACGACACAAAAACAATTAAGGGAAAAAAGACAGACCACTTGCATCCATTTACTCTGGATTTTGGTGGAGCAAACTGAGACGCTCGGCCAAAATGAGTTCATCTTTCACCGCGTGCTTTTGCTAGCTGTCGCCGCCCGTCGCCATTGCCACTGTGAACAATGGCAGAGAATGGACAATGGCCATCATTGTCTTCTCCGATCTCTTGAAAGAGGTGGGGGAAGACAATGATGGCCCCTGCAGCCGCGATGTACTGCCAAACTCTGCCAAACCAAACCGCCACCACACCACCTCAACAATCGCGAGTTTGAGGTTGTGGCGAATTCGGATCGGGCGAGGGGCGATTCTTACACGTTACACACAGCTATCGCTGGTGTCCCCTTTATTCATTGAATTTATCATTTATCCACATGAAAAAAGGGGACGACGACAGCCGTAGCCGTCATCATTGTTACCTGCGTTGATTTAAATTAATTTTAGTTGCATTTAATTGATAAAAAATATTTGGACAAATTGTGGCTGATCCACCTACATAGCGCACTTGCCATTACCATCGTACTGCATCTCTCAATAGAGGAGGGGGGCGCTGACAATGGTCACGGCAGCACAAGGCAGGAAGAAACAAACCGCCGCATCGGCAATGAACCCACATGGAGAATAAATTTTCGGGGTGTGGGAGTCAGAACGGAGAAAAGAGCAGATTCAAATGGGGGGAAATATCGCCCTAGCCCCCCTCCTTCTATGCACGGCCCGAATGTATTCGGGGACTGGACAAAAAATATTGTAGATGGGGGCCCGTTCGATTAGTGATTGTACGGGGGATGAGATACAATAATTCATTAAAATTGGCAATTCAAATAAATTGATGGAAATTAATTTAATCGCTATACCACTTGTGTTTAATGTGTCTTTCTCCACCGGCATCGTCTTCGTCCCGTCTAACTTGAAAGAGAGGGGGGAAGCTGATAAGGTAAGCCATCGTCTTAACGTCCCGTGCCTTTCAACTTTCAAGAGAAAGGGGGGAAACGCTATGCATTAGAGTCACGGCTCACGGCCGAACAAACTATCTCGCGGCAGGGATGGGGCACGCCCCATACGTCCATCGTAGCAATCTCTTATTCATTGCACTGACTGCTATGAATAAAGAGATGGATACGACGTCCCGGCCGGGGGATGATATTATTCGCAAGCAAACAGCGGCGTGTCGGCGGTGAGCGGTGAGAGCCGATTTGGCCAAGCTTCTCAGTTTCCTCCACGAAAATCCAGAGCTTTTACGGGGGCCGGTCCTTCACATTCATACTAATTCCTCTTCATACGTGTTAATTAAGAGATGACGTTATTGCTTCTCATAATCAAATGCTCCTTTTTCGGGTCAATGAGGCCCCGTAAAAGCCTGTTTCAGTGTGGATGAACCCATTTTCGGGGGGAAATGCGCCCGCGCCCTCTCAGTTTGTGTATCGCATCACGGCTTTTGGTGACTCGCCGTGAATGAACAGTGCGTATCGTATGCGAAGAATGGTTGCGATTGGTATCGCTTCGCTTGAGCTTGAGGTCATTTTTGTCGTAAGTATTTTTCGACCGACGAAGAACGGTGGCGTGTTGAACCACAGATTGATCCTTTACCTACATACATCCCACAACCCACTCAATCAACCAAAATTAATGGCAAACAGAGCCGGCAAGCATAGGTAACACTCGTCGCTTCAGCTCAACAGAGATCGGGAGCAGCATGAACAGTGACAGCACCGCGACATCAAGCAGCTTGGAGAGCTCGCCAGCGCCGATGAATGCATATCAGGGAAGAAAAGCTGCACATGCAGAGGATATTGCTTGTCGGTTATTAGCCTATCAGAACCGTTGCGGCTCGGCGAGGAAATCTTTGGATGTGAAGACTGGCAACGCCGTCCCCCAGTTACCGATACAGCCTCCTCAGACCGAGGATGTGACCGAAATTCTCATTCGTAAGTTCCCGCCGCCACCCAGGAGGCGCAAACAGACCATTGACAGCGAATCCGATGAGCCCCCGTTGCGTATGCGGTCGTGTTCTATTGACGGCCCCGAAAAAGACGACTTTCATAGATCAACTGTTTCGGATTTTGGCAGCAGCTCGGCTTCTATGCACAAAAATTCGTCCACTAAATTAGACTTCCACAGCAGTTTACCTACACTTTCTACACTTTCGCCATCAATAGATTGCGATGGCATTTCAAGAAATGTTCGAGTGACACAATTCAATGATGAGCCCCGAGAGCGGATTGAAAACGCAGACTTGTTACCAAGCCACTGTGATAAGAAGGGGAGGTGTATCTATCACTCTAATATGAAACTGTACAAGAAGCATATGTTAGGAGGTTTTACCTTGCAAATGGATAAATGTCCCCTCTGCCATGTTAATGATCTGGAACAATCACTATCACTTAACTCAAAGCAAACAATTGTTCTCAAGAGATCATCATCTACTGGAAGGGCAGCATCAAATGGCAGAGGCAGATCAAGGAAGGCTGTGTCTGAAAATGACTTTGAACAAAGAGTCCCGGGGGGCTCTGCGTTTCTTGAAGAAACCAATTCAAAAATTGTGGGGAGAAGGGCATCAGACGACATCACAAGATCAACATCTTTGGAGCGATCATCTGCTGCATTTATAGGATCTCCCGCTGTTCAAACGAAATCTAAAACTGGAAGGACAACATCAAATGGTAGAGGTAGATCAAGGAAGGCCGTGTCAGAAAATGAGTTTGAACCAAGAGTCCAAGGAGGCTCTACTGTTCTTGAGGAAACCAGGCCAATTTCTGTGGGAAGAAGGGCAGCAGAAGAGAACACAGGATCACCATCTTTAGAACGAGCATCTTTAGCCTCCACATTCTCTCAACCTCCACCTCCTCACAGGAAACTTAAATTATCGAAAAAGTCTACATCAGACACTGACATTGATCCTGGCATTCAAGAGAGTTCTGCGATTCATGGACCGAACAAATCTTCTTCCCTCGAGAAAAGGGCATTTTCAAAGCATTCGAGATCATCATCTTTTGGACTTAGTCCTTTGCCTTTTGGAAGCAATTCAGATTCTCAATCCAAGCCCAGAATAGTAGGAAAAGCTGCATCAGAGGCTGATCGAGATGTTAAAGTTCGAGCGGGCTCAGTATTTCTTGGGGAAAACTGCTCAAATTCTGTTGAGAGAAAGGTGCCTAATAAGTATGTTAGATCAGCATCTTTAGAGACAAAACCTCAACAACTCAGTGGCCCTCAGCTTACTCAACCCAATGCTAAATTATCAAGTCAGGTCATGCCAGAAACTGATAAAGATGCAAGATTTCAAGGGGGCCTCTCAACTGAGGAAGAACACACTAAAAATGTAGGGTTAGGACCATCTATCGAGCAAACAATGTCCATGTCCGAAAGGTCAAATGCTTCTTCTTCACACAACTCTCCCACACAGACTAGACCTAGGCTATCTCACAGATTATCCGATATGTCCGCAGAGGACAATCCACAAAACTCCTCGCACAACCCATCTCATGAAAATAATCAATCTTCATCGTCTATGTTGGAAAGGGGCCTTGAGAAGTTACATTTACTCAACCCCATAGGGCGTTCAAATTCTCGTCAACGTTCTTCTCGGAGCAAGTCTGAACGGAGTGAGAGTAGTCGAAAATCAAAATCTAGTGAAAGATCCAAAAAGCGAGCGTTTGACAATACAGGCAGGTGTAAGAAACATCCCTCAATAATCCTGGCTAGAAAAAGGCCCTTTTCGAATGGTTGGGAGATTATCCGCGATTGCTGTCCCCTGTGTTATGAGGCGGACCAAGAGTTTTCTACATCGAAAATGAACCATTTATTGGGCAGGGACAAAAGTCCTGTTCCAAATGCTTACAATTCAAGCCTTCATTCTTCTGAACTCCTTCCCTCTGAGTCGAATACGTCCACTGTTGGCGAGATGAACCGTGGCAGATCAGGTTCTAGGGGTGCAAGGGACAGCGCCAATCGATCTCGTTCTCGAAATTCCGTTGAACCTTCACCTCGGATGGGCATGATGTCATCACAGCCTCCTCGAGTTCAAAAAATGCCTTGGACAACACCATGGGGAGAGTCAGGCTGGTACACAGGGGAAGTGAACGAGAATGGTATACCGAATGGGCAGGGTAGAATGAGGATGAAAACTGGAAATGTGGTTGATGGTGTTTGGAACAATGGATATTCCGAGGAGTATCTTGAAAAGCACCAAAGGATGAAATCAGGTTTCGGTACCAATGTAGCACCTTGGAAGAAAAGTGCTGCATCACCTCATTGTGAAACATTTAGCCGGCCTTCAATGGTCACATCAGCTACAATTGGAATGGCAGCTCAAAATATAGTTCAATCTTCTCCACAATATACGGAAGGAATGCAGTGTCATTCGCATTTGTACAATCAGAACCATCCTTCAAGTATGCAACGACAACAACCCTGGAATCATCAACAAACTTATGCAGATCCTTCGCATGTCTATGGTCAGATGCCACCTGGTCACTACAGGTAAATATTGATCAATGAAACATCATTATTTACTTTAGTAAGATAGCAGTTTAATGGACAATGGGCGCACTACTGTACATATCATTTGACTTAAAACAACCTCTACTAGAGTTATTCCAACACTGCTAAAAGTCTCCAAACCATGTACAAAGTGACGTCAGCTGTACCACAGCAATAACAATTTTCTAACTAATAATACATAATCTGAGAATTCCTTATTATTTGCCCGGTGTGCATAACTAAAATTGAGATGCTTTTTGGGTCACATAAAAAATATTGTTAGTTATTGGTTGTCTGTATTGCATTCACATCGATTAATAGTGAAAGTCACAGCAAAGGCATTAGAAATGGGACTGCCTAGGGTAATCGTGACGTCCCATGTCAAGACCCGAACAGAAGCAAACCCGTGTGATCAATCCCAGTTAAAACCGTAGCATAAGCTCATAATTTACTTTTAGAACCACAGATAACCAATTACATTGCTATATCAATATCGTGTCTATTTTAACGGTTCCTCAGACCCAAGTTTCAACCAAACCAACAGCGATGAGACTTTATAACAACATCGACGAACCATTGATCGCCATTAACTACTTTAACATCATAGAAATATGACAGCATGGAAGGTAGATCCACTAGACGAGGTCAGAGCCGTCTTCATCGTGATGGGCATTAGTCAACAACAGTCAACATCTCTTATTAGTGTCCATGGCATCACGGGATTTTCTAGATTTCTCTATCATCGTACCTAGCGACGTCGATAAATTCATCAAATATCACAACGATTCAGTGGGCGCAAATTGTAAGTTAGGGCTTCTGGTGAAGAAGAGACTCGAAGTATTTTTGTACTGGTTTCATGATCAGCACAAACGCGGCACTACACCAGTTGCAAATGCTTACATGAATGCCATGATGATTGTGGTCGTGGTAGAGGCGGTGGAGGCCAAGGTAGAGGCCATGGTGGAGGTGAAGGAGGCCATCATGACCCAGACAATGAATGGTACCACTGTGTCGACTACTTTTCCGTTTAGGGTCTAGTCACTACATCAAATAAATGACTGTTTACTAAAATTTCTACAGAAGACTACATGGGAACTAGTAATTTCCACCTCCATCACCGGGGAAGCAAGTTGGTTAACACCATGATGAATCCTCAGCCATTTGGACTGCCCATGGCTCACNGCTCCCAGTCAGGTACTGTTTTGTCTTTGTCTGGCAGCCTTTGTATAGATATAGGTAGCATATAAGCTACACGCATAACATAGTAGTATCATCGTCACCAATTGATTCTCTTTGGTATTGAACACAGAATCATCACCTTCCGTGATCAGTTAAAGAATCTCATCCACATTGCCCACCATTGTGTCTGCTATATGCAATACTCTTGAATCTACACTCAAAACATCATCTATTGGCTTATCATCTACTTCGGTATATTTTTTGTTGTTGCTGTCAGAATCGGCATCTTATGATCTTCCTTTCTAACATGAGTTTCTTCTTTGTGTCTTCAGCTAATAATTTGTCTATCAACAAAAATCTCAAGAGATATCCATCTAACTCCACATTTTTCTAATTATTACCACAAGATTGTCTAGGTGACACATATATTGTCATCTATAGAATTTGATGTAATATAATATGAATATGAAGAAATGACTACAACACAAACGAGCATATCTCATTAATGATTTTCGTGCACAGAAGATGTTTTCTACTTCCAGTTGTCTCTCCAAAGATCTCTTTTGCTACTTTAGATGTGACAAAAAGATAAGTAAACTTTGAACAAATGTTCTTCAAGTTAGGATCCTGTGCAGTGGCCCTCTCTTTTTCTATTCTATTCGTGGTTCCACAAGAGTCACCGTGAGTCTAAAACATAAAGCTGATCACATCTGTGTTTTGTCTCGAGCAAATATTGTGGTTCAGATATTTAAATGGCTTTAACCGATGAATTTTCTCGTGCATGAAATCTTGTATCTCCGTGAATCTGACGTACATAAATGGTCATTACCATTCACACGTATTCTTGTTTGCAAATATATGTATCATTCAACAAAAAGTACAATGCACCTATCTAACTATACAACTTCTTGATTGTTAGAACATCTCCAAACTGAAATATGTCTTTTTTCAGCTTGTGCCCATTTTGCCTGCAATTTGATTGTACTAAACAAACGAAAAAGCTGGCCTGAGGATTAAATGCACAAACAACTTGAAATACATCAGTATGTTTTCATGGAACGGAAGAGCTGGCCTGATGATATAAGGGTGCAAACATGTCCAAACTTATGAATCATCAAATTAAATGTGATATCCTAC
Organism: Cyclotella baltica; assembly: GCA_036939635.1. NCBI lineage: Eukaryota > Bacillariophyta > Thalassiosirophyceae > Thalassiosirales > Thalassiosiraceae > Cyclotella > Cyclotella baltica. Next base: position 16,997 of record JALLAY010000066.1, on the reverse strand, counting down.
AAATAGTTCATGTACAAGTCATTTCCTCATGTATTCAAGTACGTGTTTCCAGATGTCTTCCTTAAAATAAAGCTATTTTAAATGCATACAACTAACATGTAAACCCCCAAAATGCATAAGACACATATTTAAACCCCCATATTTCTCCCCATATGTATTTCCCCCGAGATAAAAGTAAATCAAAATTCAGAATGTCACTATATTCCAGAGTATTACCCATGTTCAGTTTTCTCCCCAGGTCACTGTACAATAAATCATATTTGGAGCAGATGCTCTTAGTTTGTTGGCTTGTTGGAAGGTTGGGAGGATGGCTGGGAGCTGGGCTGAGAACTGGGCTGAGAACTGGGAAAATCAGAAGGTGCTTCACTGGGCTGAGAACTGGGAAAATCAGAAGGTACTTCACTGGGTTGGGAGGATGGCTGGGAACTGGGCTGAGAACTGGGAAAATCAGAAGGTACTTCACTGGGCTGAGAACTGGGTAGATCAGAAGGTACGACACTGGGCTGAGAACTGGGTAGATCAGAAGGTACTGCACTGGGAAAATCAGAAGGTGCTTCACTGGGCTGAGAACTGGGTAGATCAGAAGGTACTTCACTAGGCTGAGAACTGGGTTGATCGGAAGGCTGGGAGCTGGGCTGGGAACTGGGCTGAGTGGATGGAAAGTCCGATGGACTTGAAGATGGAGAATCAGAGGGACTCGAGGTTGGTGAACGACTAGGACTCGTTGTGGGTGCAGTAGCGGCCAAGCAATCTCCAGCCCTCGTCCAGGCATCCGCCCAGTAGATACTGATTTCAGGTTCATACGCGGCCAATTTGCACCACAAACCATTAGGCCAACCCTTGCACTTATAGATGTTGTCATGTTTGCGGACACGAATACCAGATTCATACGAGGAAAGTCTACTTGCTGACCATTCGTAAATGATGACCGGCTGGGTTCCATTGTACCATCTGCATTTAGGGTCGGGGTAAACGATAGGAGAAGCCGTGGGTGCAATGGTACCATCACAATATCCCTTGAGAGTCCATCCCATGTTGGCATTGTCAGAGTCTGGAGCATAGTTAGGACCGGCATTGCAATAGGCACCGTTGGGCCAGTTCTTGCACGCATACACAACAGCTTGGTTACGAGAGAGCCCCGAGACATAGACCGAGACCGTATCACCTTCTTCGTACGTGGTCGTAACACTGTACTCATCGGGGCATCCATCGCCGTGCTCATCGAGAGAAGTCCAAGCAGGAGCAGTGGTGGGCGCAATGGTTCCCTCGCAGTAGCCAATCAGAGTCCAACCAAGATTGGACCAGTGTCCCGGCTCGTACTGATCGCAGTACCTAGAATTATGAACGTCATCGGAGCATTGATACACGACAGAATAGACCCCATTGATATCTATTGAGACCTTGTCGCCAGCCTCGTATCCCCCGCCACTGCTGTATGCATTAGGACACCCATTGTGGTCGGTTAGGGTAACAAAGGCCGGAGCGGTTGTTGGGGCAATAGTTCCTGTAGGAAGAAGAACAGATAAAACGAGCCATTAGTGCATAAGATGTGAACAAATATAAAAAGGAAAATATCTCAACAGATTTATAAAAAATCACAAACTCACCATCACAATAACCCAAACGCATCCAAGCATCCCCCGAATTAACACCATCAGGCTCATACCCAGCCATACCACACCACTGCGAATTCGGATATGCACGACACTGATAAACAATATTATTCATCGAAGCCTTATCGCCTTCCTCATAACTCGTCCCACTGACATATTCGTCAGGACACCCCCCAGCATCCTGCAACACCACATACACAGGTGAAGAAGTGGGTGCAATAGTCCCATCGCACGAACCTAATTGAGTCCACGCTTGAGTCCAGTACAAAGAATCACCGGGCTTGTAGTTCGTCTGGCCGCACCAATCGTTTACGAATGCCGCATCGGAACAACGATAAACCACTCCGTCTACCTCGGCAATATCTCCGCCTTCGTAGGACGTGCCTGCCGACCAGGAACGAGGACATCCTACTCCAGACCAACGGGCGAGTGTGGGTTTCGCCGTGGGAGTTGGCGTGGGACGATTTCCGGAGCATTCACCTTCGTCAGACCAAGCACTACCAGAGGTGGTACCAGATGGGTCATACGTGGGACAGTGGGAGAGGGAGGGTTGAGATCCGGAAATGCATTTGAAGTTGATGGTTTTGGTTGTGGTGGTAACGGTGCCGTCGCTGGCGGTGGTGGTGGTGGATCGAGTGGCTGAGACGTAGGAGCCGCTGGAGTATTCGCCGCCGGAACGCCACGTGGGGTAGCAGCCGGGGAGGGCGGTGATTTGAGTGGCGGCGAGGGCTGCGAGAGCGATGGATTTGAAAATCATTCTTTTGAGGTTTGTGTTTTGGTTTGGATGGATGATTGATTGATTGTCAATTCGATTTTATGAGATGTTTGAGCTATCGATCGAATGAAGATGTGTGTTCATGTTTTCATTGCAAAAATGTGGCCATCGTCTGAGATCCAGTGGAAACGAGACCCCCAAAGACAAGGGCTTAAGGGGATAGAAAAAGAGTGTTTCTACCAGCTCAATAATAATGCATCGGGGCTTGTCGGGGCCGTATCAATGTTTAAATAATAACATGGCTCATATCTGCAATATGTTGTCCGAGCAAGCCCCTCAAACTCCATAATATGGATTTCAAAATTCCGTTTTTCCGACGAAGGTAAAACCGCTCTTTTAACTCGATAGGTACAAAGTCGACTTTTTGACCAAAACGGAAATATGGAGTTTGCTTCTTTTGAAGTCGGAATTCGTCCCTCGTAGAGCATACGAATTCCTATATGGACACCGCCCGAAACCTTCGTAGTCATTTTGGCGGGAAACTCAATTTGACGTTGAGCACGGATGCAAAGATAAGTACCTATCGAGTTGAAAGAACGGTTTTACCTTCGTCGGAAACTCGACATTTTGAACTCCATATTATGGAGTTTGACGGGCTTGCTCGGACATCATATTGTATGATGGATTTTGTTGGAAAAGCTGCTCTTTGATAGGTCAATCTTTCCTCTTTCCCCTTTGATTTTAAAGAACAGTAAAGAAAAGCTTCTCATCGACGGGGCAGGATATTTACAGTCCCTATAAACTTTCATTGATTGCGAACTCCCCAGTCTGCACTGCGAGCCTCCTTTTCTTTTCGAAGGCTTCTTGCTGGGACTGTCACCTTTCATTCACAGGGATACGACTTTGTGATAGAAGTATCAATCCCTTGAGGTTCTCCGTGTTTTGTAGCCCCGTCAATGAATCCCCTCTGGTTTCAAGGAACAGTAAAGAAAAGCTTCTCATTGACAGAACAGTCCCTATGATTTTTCATTGACTGCAAATTCCCAAGTCATGCATTATTTCCAACATTGCATTCGGAAGCCAAGACATTTTCTTTTCACGAATTCACGACTATTGAGACTCGTGTAAACGACGAGTCCGACAAGAACATGTGAATCGCGATTGCATCTGTCTTTGAAGAAACAAGCCTTTTCTAATGACGCGGAGTGCATTCTGTGAGACTTTATCGAGTCATTATGAGAACGAATGAACATGATTCCATCTGCTTTTGCAGAAATAAACATCTGGCATTATGCGGAGTTTACTTCAACACGTCACGGCAACGTTCTTTGCTTTTCGTTGCCGTATTAGTTCCAGTGTAAACTATTTACTTCAACACGTCAGTCTGATGTTTTTCCTCGCTTGACATCTGTTTTCCTCATGACCTCAATTCTTATCATAACAAGAATAATGACCCCATCTCTATGACCCTGTGAATCGTGTTCAAAATGATTATCCTCTGTGTGAGTGCCGTGTGAATAATGAAAATGACTACGTCTTGTGAACGTCAGTGTCGCAAGTCGTGTGAAAGGAAGGAAGGCTCGTTCACATTGAGGTTCGCGTGAATTATCATCAGAAAGCTTCGCTGGTTAACGGACGGCTAGCTGAACGCAGTTGAACTGAACTCAAGCTGCCGCCCTTCATTCCTTCATCCTTTTTCATAACAAAGGAACAAATCTCGAACAACAATTCAATTCAATCGTCACCAAAACTACATTTCCAACACCATAATCCCTCTCACAGCCATGACAGAATCGTCCTCTCTAATCGTCCTCCCACCCCCCCGCCACCGCACCGTAATGGACTGCGAAGATGAAATCTCCCTCCGCTGGGCATTAATGGAACCCCCTCCCCCCACCAACGAAGGCAACACCACGCCGAACAATCTCGACTGGCACACGCCCCACCTCTCGTCTACATCCGAACCTCAATCTCTCGATGCGGAAGTGAAGCGTCTCCTGACCCTCAAGGAATATTGCATTCTGGACTCGGAGCATGAAGAAAAGTTTGAGAGGATAACGGCACTGGCGGGGAGGATATTTGATGCTCCAATTTGTTTGGTTAGTTTGGTTGATTTGGGGAGGCAGTGGTTTATGAGCAATCGGTACGTTCATGGTTGCTGTTATATGTTGTTGCTGTTGTTGCATTAAATCACAAATTTTAAACTTCAACTTCAAGTACTCACTGTTGCTTATACACTTTTATTTACTTGCTGTTGTTAATGAAGAGGGTTGGGGGATGTACGTGAGACTTCGTAAGTATAGTTTCATTTGTTGCAGCCTTTGCTGCTGCTGTTTGAATTGATAGTCATCTTTGAGGCAAGATTTGAGATTGAGAGCTTTTGGTTCAAGTTCAAGTTGCAGCATTTGAGCCTTTTCAGAGCAGCCTCCAGAACTGGAAACTGAGTTACTGTGTTAACAACACTGTTGATGACTTGGAGACTCATTCTGAAGGTGGCTTTCCAATGCAAGGTCCAAAGATGATTCGGTTGGACTCATCACCAATTTAAGTGGGCCCATTGAGAATAGAAACATTCAACCTGAAATATCCTGCTTAATGAAGGTGCAGTAAAAACACATGCATTGCACATTGTCAATGGTTACTCGTTACAGCCTGAAATCTGATGGTTGAAGGCAGTGCTGTAAAACATGTATTCCATGTGTGTGACGTTTCAACCGCCTCATATAAAGGCAGCATTTCAAGCGTCATATAAACTGGATTATGTTTCAAGGCTATTGCTCTAATCAGAATGTTTCAAGTTGCAAGGCTTGGAGCATCTGCAGCATGTGATAAATGTTTCAATGGCTCATTAATCAGGATATTTTAGGTTGGAATGGTTCAAGGTGAATGGGTCCTCTGAAAGTAGGTGGTCAAGTTCAACCAAGATCAATTCTTTGGCTCTCTGGAATCGTCAGCTTAAGTACAACTCAAGGTTTCAAAAACTCTCAATCCTAGTTGTCAGAAGCCATATGTTGAACAAGTTCCAAATGTTCGAAATCTTGATTTTTGGTCATTTGTGAAACAGGTGACCAAAATTCCAGACTTTGAACATCTGGAACTTATTCAACTTATGGCCTGATCAACAAATAGTGACAATTGTCATATATTGCTGAATTCATACACATGTCTGCTTTCAATCATCTAACAGATTCTCTTTAAACTCTTTTCTCACTTACCACCATTAATTGCCAGTCGACATGTCTCCTTCTGCGCGCACGCAATCCAATCCAAAAACGAAGACATTTTCATAATACCAGAAACACACTCTGACTCCCGATTCGTCAATAATGGTCTCGTCACCGGTCCACCCTACATTCGATTCTACGCCGGAGTCCCCCTAAAGGCACCAGAGGGTCAAAAACTTGGAACCTTTTGTATCATCGATACCAACCCCCGACCTCAGGGATTGTCTCTCAAAGACAAGCAGAATTTGAGGGAATTGGCAGCCATGGCATTGGATACCATGGTTTACAGAAAAGAAGAGATGAAGCGTATTCAAGATGAAAAGACTAGACTCATGGCTTGTGCAGCTCATGATTTAATGTCTCCTTTGACGGGTATTCAGTTGAATTTGGGGTTGTTGATGGAAGAATCTAATAAGTTGGATTCGCATCAACGAGATTTGATCAAATCTTCGTTAAGATGTTCGGAGATTATTGAACGGATATGCAAGACTGCCATTGAGAGCTTTCGAGGTGACCATGATGATGTTGATGCGATTCAATCACACGGCTCAAAGGAGGTAGAAAAGGGTCATGTGAGGATATCGGATTTGGTCAAGAATGTCGATAGGGTTATTTCAATGTATCCAAAGAAGGTTCCGTTATTTATTAATGTGGATGAGAATGTTCCTCAGGCGATTGTTTCGGATGATCTCAAGGTGAGGCTGAGACAGGCTTGCGGACCTTTTCTCTTATACATATTTGCTTACAGTGAAGTTATATACTCATACCAATTATTTCTCCAGCTCTTCCGATCCATCCTGAACTACCTAACCAATGCCTGCAAACACACTGTATCTGGCTCAATCCACCTTCGAATCTACACCCGTCAAGCCTGCAGCGCCACGGCCAACAAAGAACTTGAAAGCGGAGGCCTACCGGGATCGCTAATTACTCCAATGACTGATGTTTTGGTGGTTGAATGTGAGGATACGGGGCCGGGTGTGGCGTTGGAAAAGTTGGCCACCTTGTTTACGCCTCTGGGGGGCGTGGAGTCGAGCGATGCGAATCATAACAAGATGCATAATTCGGGGCTGGGTTTGTACTCGGTGGCCAATGGTGAGTTGTTTAGAGTCTTGGCATCATTTGATGTGCATAGGTTACCGATCTTTTGCCAACTCCTTTTGATGTTTTTAGAGATTGGCAGTTTGGGAGGCAACTATGGAATTTTTCCTCGTCAAGATCGAATTGCATCTTCGGAAAGTGTTGACCATATCGCCATCACCGGATCAGTGTTTTGGTTCACCATCCCCCTGGTGGAGCCCATGTCACGAAGAGTCAGCTCCAACGTGGACTTAGATGGCAACACAATGGATGCAGACGATGAACTTGTACCTCTCCAAAGCAATACAATAGGGCGTTCATTGGCCACATCCAAGATTACAGACTCTGTGAGCTCCCTTTCCTCCACGGAATCCAGTGGACACAAGCGGCCTCTGAACCGATCCAATATGCAGTTTCCAATCGCTAGGAAGAGGTCAACACATCACAACCAGACTCACTCCTGTCCGGATGGACTGCCCAACTTATCGGAAGTTGCCGTCTCCTCACCCAAGAAGCCATCAGAACGAACCAAATGTGTGTTGGTCATTGATGATTCAATAACTATCCGAAAAGCTTTATCGAAAGGTTTCGCAAGACTTGGATTTAAAGTTGACGAGGCAGAGAATGGACTGCAGGGGTTTAATTCAATGAAAGCAAGTCCTTATGACTTGGTTCTGTGCGACTTTTTGATGCCAATCATGGATGGAATTGATGTGGCGAAGAAGATTAGGGCCTGGGAGCGAGTTTCACGCCCTTGGTATCATCAGGTTAGTTTGTTATCTGTATTAGTATACTACTCATGCTATCTCTCTGATGCCAACCATTATTCCATTTATTTGCATAATAGCAAATTGTGGGTCTTTCTGCTCATGCAAATGGCAAAGATGCCGAGGCAGGACTCAAAGCTGGCATGGATAGATTCATGTCGAAACCTATTCCTGTCAAAACACTGACAGATCTGATAAGTGAGTACCTTGCTCTCATTCTTTGTCCCATTTCATTCAATAACATCTAAAAATGGTTGAACTTCTTCAGATTGCAAAGCGGTAGTCGATGCAGGCCAACTTCTAGATTCCAAGCACGAAGATTCCTATGATGCAATGGAAGCAGGCTTTTCAAAATGCGCCGAATCCATCTCTGACTCTATGAAATCAGAATCCAGCAGCGAAAGCTCCTGCAAGCAAAATTGTCTCATTGTAGAGCACAAACCAGACACTGGCATTCATTCCCTACAACGCCTCATTGAACTAAATGGCTGGAAGACTGTAGTTGTTACATCAGGAGAAGATGCTTTACGACTCTTGAAGATTCGCAATTGGGGCTTTGTCATTATTGATAATGACTTGCCCTTCTTCTCTGGTATGAATTGCATCAATCGCTTCCGAGAATGGGAGAAACACAATAGTATTGCGAAGCAAAAGAATATTTACATATTGAGTGATTGTTGTAACCCATTATCATTGCCACTTGGGTTTGATGGAAAATTGAGAAAGCCATTCATTCCGTCTCAGATTGTGAATGAGCTTGAGAGAGCGAAGCATTGATGTATAGGTTCTGTTAGAAATCTGCTGTTGTCATTGTACAAAATCTTATTCTTAGCATTGACCACATTGGAATGTTTATGTTATACAGTATTATTAGATTTAATTATGGTATCACTCTTGGTGTGTAAGTAGCTTCATGTGTTTCCTTCATTCTTATTTGGGTATGAGTAAATAATGAACAGTAAGATTTCAGATAGATGGTACCTCTACTCCCGTCAAGATTCATTTGAAGATATATTTAACACACCTTTGTGTTGTTTCAAACCATACATATTTATTTGACTTCAAATGTCCACCATCCACCTCCTAATTGGGCCGGCTTATCTCAGAATCAATGACTGGAGTACATCAAATGTCCGGAAGGACGCCATGGTCAATACATCGAAAAAATTATTTCTTAGAGTATAGTATGAGGGGTATACAGGCTGAAAAGGTCTTTAGTTTCAGAACAAGTGAGCCATCTAGAAGAAATCCCGGACGTAAAAATTCAAAAAAACGGTAATTTCAAATAACCCAAAAACATGCTGGAGTAGTAAACTTCAAATACTCATACTCTCATAGCTTAATGCTCCCACTTCCAATGAGAATTTTCTCATTCCCATTGTTGAGTACATTCCTTCTTCTGAATCACTGCACACATAGCAATCACCTCACTAGAAGCTGAGCATTAAGCTCACCCAATTTTTGCATGCAAATTTAATGCAAAAAATCCACAAAATTACTCAACGACTGCTACTGTGACATGTGGCCTACTAATTTTACATGATACCACCAAGGGAACATTCAAACAATTTATTTAACAATCTTTTAAAACATTATCATGTAATCCGAACACTCTGCATTATTCAAGATCAACTTTAACGCTCAACCCAAAATGAGCATTCAAATTTAGCTAATTATGCACAATTTGATTTAGTGCTAATAGGCTGTTCCCAAGAACGAGGCTTCATGACCGACAGTCAGCCTTCCCGGGCTAATCATAACTTCTTGTGTCATATAAGTCTTCGAGAAGAGAGTTGTGGCAACAGTTGGCATCAGGAGTGTTGCTCCAAATATAATAAATGTCAGAAAATGATGTGCATGTGGTGATAGACTGCAGGATGTCCAAACTTCTGGCAAATATATCACTAGGGGCATATCAAAAATATGTCACAAAAAATGAGGGCAAGCATACATCTACTTCAAACTGAAGATTGTATTGTATGGACTCTCAAGGCAGCGCTATTGTTCTAGAAAAATCTGCCTAGATGTCTCAAGGGTAAATGATTCTTTATGGCCAACAAGATAGTCAACAGAAAATTGTATCGCACGTTGATGACACCAAGATTTCTCATGTGGACTCCAAAGCCATTTCCCACATCATCATAATGCTCGGTGAGAAATATGGGAAGATGAACCTGCTAACGGTCAGGATAGAAAAGGTTCGTGACTAAATGGTAAACACAGAAGAGTACATCATTGAGGTTCTCGCACAGGTGTCAAATGACATGTCAGGCACAGCTGCTACTTCAGCAGCCGCCGATCATCTGTTAAAGATCAGTGGAGACGCAGATAAGCTTGATGACGATATTCTACACATGATTACTGCCCAGCTGCTATTTCTGTGCAAGCAGAGACAGCAAGACACTCAAAACAGCCGTGTCATTTCTTTGCAAAAGGATGGAATGTACAGATACAGACGACTACAAGAAGCTGCCAAGAGCCACCTAATACCTTCAAAGAAACAAATTTCTTCACCAGAGTTTATTGTCGGTTCATTTGCAATACACGATGACATGAGGAGCCACACGCCACACTGGATCTTTCAAGACGTTCAGTAAAAGAATGATGAATGGGGGTTCTATAAGTCAAAAGATCATCACCAACAGCTTGATGGAGGCTGAAGTTGTCGCAGTCCATGACACCATGCCATCCATCCTATGGACAAGGTGCTTTCTTTAGGCCCAAGGATATCCTCTCAAGTCATCCACCGTACCTACATCAGGACAAAACAATCACCATGTTAATGTAGTACCTAGATTCAACACTACTCTCTAAACACACTTAGACTTAGTGAAAAGAAAGCAGCAGCCTTTGAACTTTAAATAGTGAAAGTTTGAAAAACATGCTTTTGATGTTAACCCTTATAGGTTGGCCTATCTACTGATGTTGTTCACCAACCACACATTCTTAATTATCCACCCTAATCAATTTGTTAGTTTTATGTTGATGTTTGTATATGAGGCAAATTTTGTACTGAGGTCTAATGTGGAACTACATAATGCAAAGAGGGAAATGACCAAAACACAAGAAGCAATGTCAGTTGGGTAATCGACATAAACGAACATTCAGTAATCCATTAACCATCCATTAAGCTTAGATTAATCCATTATTAAGGGTGATTCCGTATTGTATTGTATTGTAGTCTTAGCCGGACTCTTAGGTCTATATCTAAATAAACGCCGTTTGCTTCGCTGTCGCGCCTTACCCAAAACTGCTTAAACAAAGAAGTGACGGACCAATATCAGTGTGACAGTAGGCAACAGCAGAAGAAAAGAATCATCATTACAAAATTAAATCCAAATCGCCTAGTTTACCTGTCTATTATTCAATACTTCAGTGTGGAAGAATGTCCAGTATATTGATTCAAACACACTGTTGTGCAGTTGAAATGAAAATAGATTATTGTGAAGGAGAGCAAAAGTTACAAGAATGATGATTTTAAACTCATTTTACCAAATGATCTTTCTCTTGTGAGTCTTGAAAGCAAATTTAAACAGGTTAATAATGGAACTGAACATTGTAGCAACAGCAGGTTGTACCACCAGTAAGCTTATCATATTAAAGCATTGCCATTGCTGACCTGAAATATCTGCATTGCAGGCCACCGAGTGAACATAGAGGATATGGGTGATTTAATATCGTTGATATGTATAATTAATTTAGTAGGTGCTCATGGCTTGCAAGGACTAACAATGTAATGATATTCATTGTTTTTGGGAATGAATTGCTTGAAGTAAAAAAGATTGGCAAGCAAAAAGTTTAAGAACTTAATATTATCCATACATGCATTTGCCATAACATTGCATAACACCCTTAGAATCGGTTGCACATAATTTGCAACGAGGCTCCCCACAAACACTTTCACCATAATGACGACGGTAATATTCGTTGCGGCAAAAATCAATACATTTCTCGCAGCTGTCAGTGCCACAACCACCTTGTGGGTAGCAGATAATCCTCCTACTTGCCCACCTGTCGATGACCTTTCCGCAGTGGCCAGGCACGCATAGATAACCTTCGGAGTCATTCTCTCCATGCGGAGGTCGAAAGCCACAACGGAGCATTGCCTCTGAGCGGCATTCATGATAATGATCCCTGAAATGATCAGCGCAAACTTCCTTTTCACAAATCCAACAATTGACAAATCCCGGCCGAGTAGCAAAGGGATCCTTGGTTTGTTGTTCCCAGCAATCGTAGTCGAAGTCAGCGCTGCATCCCGTATGCTCGCTGTTAAGATCATCACTATCATAGTAGTAACCTCTATCCCTAGTGGGCGACGCTCTGGGCTTAACATTTGGCTTGACACGAGGAGGCTTGTAGCAACTTGGGCACTTGAGATGTTTCATGCAACCTTCCACGGTGCAAACATTGGTCGAATTGGTTCTGTAAAATTTATCACAGTCCGTGCAATAAGAATCCGACCCTCCCACTGCCTTTATGTGTTTCAGGGCTTCTTCGCGTTCGACCGCCAGCTCCTCCTCTTTTTTCTCAACGTAGGCACGTTTTTCTTCATCCAACTCTGCCAACTTCTTCATCAACTCTTCTCGACGTTCGGCTATGGTTGCATCCGCATCGCCAGGGATGCATTTGCGCTTTGCGATAAGTGCTAGTTCCGTGGCACGAGCCGATAGAATTGCCAACGGTTCGATTTTACCAGCTTCTGCGGCATCAGGGTCACCATCACATACTCCACAGATGGATTCGCTATCGCCTTTAAGGCGTTTGAACGGCGGCGACGGTGACGGTGGCGGCAGTTCCTCGTCCATTTTATTGTTACTGTCAACTGTCACCGGTAGCTGGAGGTCTCCCAAAAAGCGAGAATTAATGTCAACATTAACTGATTCTCGGTTTCACCGGAAAGATCACAAAAATCACACACCTGACTTACCTTAATTCTTCTAGTTTCAATATCCTCTTCCGTTTTCCCAATGAAGCTCTCCATACCATGCATTGAGCTTGGCAATGCAAAGCATTTCACACCTCTTCACTTTGAAACTCGTCAGCTTGGGTAAACTCGTAGTCGTCTCTAGATCCAAGTTCTGTGCCCAGTTGTTTAGAAATGTCATTGGGCTACATTTACTGCTTTGCATCGGACAATTCCAATTGTAAAATTCTAGGATGGGTGTGAATCATTGCAAACTTGGTTGTTTTCATTGAGATCAAATGTGCTTTTGCACTCGCACAAAGAGAGTCGATGAATTTACCGTGCCTCTCTTAGTTTCGATTTTCAATCGGCGTTTATCGTCTGTTGTTTTGGAAAGTAGGCTGATAAGCTAAAGTAAATGTGTGCCAAGTCAACACTCAATGCTTCTTCCTTTAACCTATCCAGCCTGCCCATTAATACATTCCAGGTTGTCACAAATGCATCACATATCATTGCGACTCCGTTGTTTAATGCAGATTGTTTGGAATCCATTTTAGTCAATAGATGCACATTATTGTATAAGAGATGAACTTTGTAAATATTATGAGTGATTCATTATTCAATCAATGTACATGCTGAACAAATCAAGATGTACGACTACACCAAGACAATGGCAAGGCCATAGTCAATAGCTCAGCTAAATACTTCCTTATGCTAATAATAACTTTTGAGCACGCCCTTGCTGATTCAAACCTGAAAGAAAACCCACAACCCAATCAAGACATTTTGACTTTGACCCATAAATTTGAATTTGCTGAATTTTCACCCATACCACACCACTCTTACCAAAGAGAGCTGAAGATGATTATCGGGGATGGAAAGGTTGGCCGTCATAACCTTACTATATGGCTGAGGACAGCTGGAGATAACTAGTTACTTGCCATTTCCTCCAGCCAATGTTATGTTGAAACAGAGCTCATCCATTGTACAATGGACCAAATTGGCAAAATTTAACTTATTGGTGGTCCAAATTATGTGCGTCATTTGTTGTGTAATTGTGACACTTTAGATGTCACAATGTATCACATGTGACAATTGAAACATCACAATGTGTCGCATGTGTCACGGAAATTCAACAACTTTCTCAGACAAATAAGCTAACATTGAATTAAATTATTGAATATCAGAAAATTAGATTCCCCAAGAATCAAATGTCTGCATATGTCCAAACGAATTTACATATAATTATCTACTTAAAGTCGCTGCCATAGTCCGCGGCCCGGATCGTGCTGACAAACTGACATCTACATGAATGGACTCACATGGGATATTATAAAAAATCTCTCACTGGTTTTGTAGCCGAGTTCTTGCAGTCACACATGCTTCTATCCCAACAAAAACTTAGCAATTGTGTGTGTCAAGTAGATCTTTGTATCAGAGATTTCTTTTGGGGATGTCAAGGCCTTGTGTTGTTTTATTTCAAATACTTATCTTAGTAGCTTCTGTTGATGTCAACACTTGAATGACTCTAACGGCAACAGTAGTGCCATTTTCAATAAGTTCCACTTTTTAAATTACAGCTTTTTGCTCTCTCTGCTTAATCATGTTTCAACATTCCCGGTGACAATCTATTTGCCTCCAGAATTTAAATTCAAGAGTTCAATCAATAGACCAGTATAACTACAGTTGATCAAGAACCTATAGATATTAAAAATTGCGAACAACAACTCAATTGCCTCCTCCTGTCAAAGCATTCCATAAACCACCCAATCCCTGTCCCTCCTGCTGTGATTTTGGTTGACGAAATGGAATTTCTCCGTTTTCAAATTTATTCCTGTGTACCCAAGAATTGAAGTTCAATTTAAGTTAAAGTCGTTGTTAAAAAATCAGAATTGATCCATTTTCATAATGTTATTGCTGCTGCTGCTCACCGCAAATCATAAATAAATTCCAAGGCGGCACGTTCTGCCTCTGTCAATTCTGGATGCCAAAAGTCAATAATTAGTACATGCCTACAAGACCATTGAAAGTGATTAGAATAAAGCATATAAATATCGATTAGAATGAATCTGAGTGCAATGAGATTATTATAATCATTCACTCAATCGACAATTGACAGCTCACCGATCTTCGGTTGTAGGATTTCCAGTGGAATGTATGAAGGAAGTGTCTAACGTTGTTAATTTTCCTTCTGTCCATGTTCTTTTTTCGTTTCCAACTTTGATCCAGCATCCTGCGAGAGTAGAAAGAGAATGAAATTGAATACAGTTGAAATGGTACAAACACCACCACAAATCACGACAGCAAAACAACAACTCTCATCATCTTCATCATCGTTCTCACCATCAGGAACACTCAACCCCAAATGACCCGTCAATATAAAATTCCTCCCATCCGAATGCTCCCCAACCCCACTCCCTCCCACCTGTCTTGCAAAACACACCCCCCTAACAGCCAACGGTATATCCAATTCACGTAACAAGTTGTAAGTATTTGGAAATTTAGCACAATTATCGACATTCCACACACCCAATCTTTGGAGGCGAAAGGCACTCCATCCGCTGCCCATTATGGCGTTTTGGTAGGAGTCGGAGGCGAATAGATTCTTTTCCGAGTTGTTGTTACTGTTGATAGTGGGAGTGAGAAGTTGTTGTCGAAATTCATCAATGATTACATGTGCATTGGATTGTAGTTTGTCGGACCAGGGAAAGTTTGTTGGGTCTGCGTTTGTGTCCCAGAATGGCTGTGGTTTGAATTGTTCATTTGAAAGATTGTGCAGGATTAATTAGACTTGTTGATATCGAATACAAACACGTGCCAGTAAAAATATCAAATTGAATCATCATTGATTCCACTCACCATTGCAGTCAATCCATCCACATGCTCCTCACCAGGCTCATGTCCCTCCACCACCCCCACAGCCGGGACACCGCTCTTGGCCCGTTCACAAAATGTCCATATCCGATCAATATCTAAATTCTGGCGTTTGTAATAAGTTTCGATTGGACGTAGGCCGGATTCGACATCTTGCCAGAATTGAAGTTGGCGTGGTGAGAGGGCTGAGAGGGGGGTTGGTTGACGGTGCGGCTTGGGGAAGGAGCGGCTTGTATGAATGGTGGTTTGGCTGTTGATTTGCTGGAATGCTGATATTATTGTTGGGATGAGAGACAAAAGCACAAAACGAATTAATTGATGCATCATCGTGCCGTGGTTTCTGAAGAGGCAGACAAGGAGGTAGATACGAATCAAGCGTTTCAGGTAATGGGCAAAGCTTACGTTATGGTAGACGGAGCAAGCGCGGCGGCTTCGTGAGATGGATGAATGAACGATGATGGACGAGAGACATTTGCACTTTTCCCATGGTCACAAACAGGTAAACAGGCCCACAAACTTAGGTATACTACAGCCCTGGCTTTTTGACCCCAAAAAGCCACGGCAAGTTGATGACATTAACTACTAAAATAGTAAAACTCGCGTTATTGCCCGCTAATTGCCTTTCTGGCGGTATCAACGGTCGCGACTGAAAAGATCTACAAACGCGTTGGGTACGTACGGTTGCGTGATCGAAAGTTTAATGGCAACAGTGTAAGTCGTCGATGTAACGTTGACCAGCGTCTATAGTATTTTATTTAATGAGTATTTAGGTACATTCCCTGTGGATTTTCTGTCATGTGAATCTGACACAATGATACAATATACAACTACAAATGAAACTTACGTAGTTGTAGACTAGATCATTGTGGAAAGGTCGTGGTTACGTTCCTCCCGCCCCATCCAAATCCACCTATTTTCTTGTTGGGCTTTCGGGTGTGTTGGTTGATTGTGTCAAGAGAACAAAAACAAGCATCAAACGCAAACACCCTCTTATCCACAAAAGAAATTAACCTGAAATTTATTGTGTTGTCGAAAGATGAAATAACTAGATAGAACCCTTGTTTAATGCACTATGTCTTTAATTGAGCAGCATAGCTAGCTTAATAAGCATTCGAAGTGCATTATTTTTGCCTAAACGAAAAAAGAGACTCGTCGCTAGCTTTTTAAGATTCACGATGACCTTTAAAATAATAAATTATTACTGACTTTTCTTTATTTGATAATGAAATTTAGCGGTATTCGCAGGTGGTATCTCTAGCATGGTTTTTTATCCAAACAGTCATGTTCACATGCAACTAGGGGTGTTTGTGCGCTGTCTAGACAATGAGTGAGCACTTAGTATCTATGTGCTTTTAAATAAAATAGGACACAGTGAGCTGGGGCTCTTGACACAATAATTATTCATCATGCTTCTTCTTCTTGATACCTTAAAATTTATATATCTTTCTTGATACCTTGTGTAATGGATCGATTGGAATGAGAATCCCTATCTTTCATAGAACTCTTTTTTCTGCCGTGTCCAATAGTCTTACTTGATAGAAGTAAGATGAGAACACTGTGTCCTTTGAATGGCCGCAGGCACTGACTGGTTAGATGCATGTAAATAGAAGATATCTACCTAAAGATGCCCGAGATACCTATCGGTTCTACTCCACTTCTTGGGGTGTTCTGTACAGGGGTTTTGAACTTGATGATTGAACTTCGGCCTAAGTTCAAACTCCAAAGTTCAAGCCCCAAGAAACTTGGCATCAGTGTTGATCAGTACCTAGGACAATGGTCACAAACAGGTGAACAGGCCCATAAACTTAGGTCTACTACAGC